>REGL01001333.1:67072-79368 GCA_004194395.1 Aurelia aurita complex sp. Pacific
TTTCCATTGAAGGCGACTTTAGCAGCAACACTCATCTCTCTGACTGTAGCTAAAAACAGCATCTACGACCATTTGGGGTTATGAAGAAATCAATATTCAGATCAATATGCTTGTTTAGCTCAGGACAGACTTTGTAATCATCCAAAAGGATCTTATGTTTCTATATGCAGTACATTTTCTGATTGCTTGTCAAGTGCTAATTTTGTCAAGGATTCCCTTCTAAAGGCAGGATTTACCCCAAACAAGGAGAAAAGTGTTTGGCAGCCAACGAATACTTGTGATTGGCTTGGTATAATTTTATACACAACGAAAGGCTCTCTTTGTATTCCTGAAGGTAGAATTTCATCGTTACTCTTTTCACTCAAGGAAATTCAGAAGACTTTCCCGCTTGTTTCCCCAAGAAAACTTTGTTCTATCGCGGGAAAAAATTTTATCCATGTCTTTTGTTGTAGGAAATGTTTCAAAGTTAATGACTAAAAGTCTTTTCGCTGCAATAGAAAGCAGGTGGTGTTGGGACACACCATTAAATATTTCTCATTTTCCGCGTGCTTGTAACGAGCTCAAATTTTGGTTGGAAAATATAAATAAGTTCAATCAAAAGTTGCTTTTCTGCCAGGAACCACCCAAATTGATAACTTTTTCAGATGCAAGCAGCGTAGCGTGTGGTGCTGTTTTGTTATCTTGTGGCAACCAGCTTGCACATAAGATGTGGAATGCGGAGGAGAAGATGATGAGCCCCACTTGGAGGGAGCTAAGTGCAGTTCATTATGCCCTTCATTCCATTTTACCAAGACTGAAGGGTAGATCTGTTCACTGGTTCACAGACAATAAGAATGTTGTTGCTGCTTAGCACATGCGCGTAGCAGACATTTAGACGGGTTGATTGCAATTCCTGTGTCGATGGCGGTGTTTGTATGGATGCAAAAACCAAACAAGCATCGTGCTCGCCGACTGAAATGCTGCCCACGCAACCAAACAAGCATCGTGCTGGCCGACTGAAATGCTTCCCACCCACCGCTTTGATTTTGGATGCAAGGAGTTGGCTCGCGTTCATTGCGAGAAGAAGAAGGGAATTTTCACGGACTCTAGTACGTATCAAATCATTTTTTACATCTCATTTCATAGTAAATAAGAGAGGGTTTCTCTTTATGCTCTCATTTGTGTTGAAAATTTGTTCTTCTGCAGCGGATAGGTTCCAGGAAGATGTCATCAACGAAGGCCTTGACTAGAGTAGTTTCGGGTATTATCATGGAACACTTAACAGCATAATTCTTGACACATTGAGCCAAACTTGGTATTAGCAATTATGCCAAAGCATGCTCTAATATTTCATCAGTATGCCCTGATTCTGAAACGTTGGTTGTTAATAAGTAAGACAAAAAATTGAACCCGGGTTGAGTTGGGCATTAGCTAGGGTATGGAACACTGTCGGGTATTTTGGAACTAAGTTATTTCTATTGTTTGTATACTGGTTCATGTTTGAGATATCTCAAGAAAATGGCAGCCTGAAATCACTTGATGTCTGATGTCCTTCATTATCAGCGATACGCAGAGTACACAAAATGTTACAGGAGCCTAACATCGATCAAAATATGACAGACGAGGTATGAAGACTTGCATCAAGTGAAATTAACAAGCTTCTTTCTCATCCCCAGGCCCCTAAGCTTCATTTACTGAATAATGTCCCAAAATACCCGAGGTCCCATATTACCCGAAACCACTCTAGGCCTACCCAACAATTTCTTACACTTTCACAAATAAACAGCAATGACCTGCCCTTCGTGGCAACAAATTAAACGTATAAACCCATTGTGGTATTGCCACTTGTAGCAACAAAAGCCAATATATCAGAAATTCCCACTGAGGCACCTGACAACAGTGACTTTCCCATTGTGGAAAGAAAAAGTGAATCACCCATTTGTGGTTATAAACAGTGAATTGCCCATTATTGTGGCAACAAAAGCTACTACTTCAAAACCAACTGAAACAAACAGCAAATTGAATGAATCTGATCATTCAGGATGCTCAATTTTGGAAATATTTGTCAAGGC
The DNA here is from genome assembly GCA_004194395.1 of Aurelia aurita complex sp. Pacific. NCBI lineage: Eukaryota > Metazoa > Cnidaria > Scyphozoa > Semaeostomeae > Ulmaridae > Aurelia > Aurelia aurita complex sp. Pacific. The sequence goes on from REGL01001333.1 coordinate 69,124, forward strand.
TCTTTCTTTAGTAATACACAAGATGATAATGTAATGATTCACCATTCATTCCCTTGCATACAGCACTTAAAGATTTTCACAGATAACAACCATGCAATTTTCATATTAGATGGGTACCTGGTATCTATTATTCACAATACAAACTCAGGGTTTTATGTATTTGATTAAATTAGGTAAGAATTAATCTTTTAGTAGAGTATTGTTGCACTTTAGAACAGTAGTTTTCTTTTTGCTTAAAACTGCAAACATCTAGTGCATAAATGTTCCATGAATTTTTTTAAGAACAGAGAGATAATTTCCCATTGCATAGAAAATCACAAGGGAGGATTGCAAAAGAAAGCTAATTGAAAGGATCTTTCAACCATGATTCTTTGCACCTGAAAGAATTTTGATTGGCTTCTTGATTAATTTTTCCCCTCCTTTAGCACAGATTTTTCTTGTCAGTATATTTCTGTTATCTACTCAGTTGGAATATATGTACTTAAATCGGCCTTTCCAGCCACCATACCTTGCATGTGCCATCTTTTTATTGGTGGTCATTTTTATGGACTGTAAAAATGGCAAGAACGAAAAGACCACACAATGGTGTGTTCACAAACCATGCTCCTTGCAAAGGCCCCTTTAATGTTGCCATATGACCATGCACATATACATCTCATAAACAAAAGCTTAATATCTCATGTATTTTGTTGCAGAAGTGAAAGATAACGTTATTAATTTGTGACAGCCCATGTAAAGATTAACACAGCATTGGATCACATTCTGCATATCAGCTGTTCATATTCCTGTAACAGTTTGCACAGCATTGGATCAGTATTTGCTTCTTTAACCATTGACATTCAAAGACCAACGCAGCATAAGAAAGTTATCTTACAAATTAGTTTCTGGATGCACATTCTTACAAAAACCAAAAAGCATTGGATCAGCATTGCTTCTGTGACCATTCTTCACACCTTGTGACCTTTTAACTTTGATACAAACTGTCACCAGATGAACTTTTGAAGAATTGTTGTGGTCAACTGTTGTGCATCATATACCCTCAAGACTTGCTTTCATTTGAGGCAAAGTACAAAGCCTGTTATTTGACACAGAATTGAAAAGGGGAACACTTTGTGTGTTGAAATAGCAGTGTTGATCTATGGCCAAATGAGAAAGAAAACCATACACTATTTGAGGTACCACCTAGGAGAAAGAAAACCTTGCAGTCCAAGAAAGTACAAAATGAACTGACATTGATTAACTGAGTCTTGAAATTGCAATTGAAGACTTGAAGTGAGATTAATATCGCATTGAGTTTTAATGATTATTATAGTCGTTTGATGCAGTCTTGACATTTACAAACAGTTCTCGTAGTTTTTTTAATTGTTTTACCTTAAAAAGCTGCAATTTAACTTGGTTTCAACCATATGCTCCAAAATATCCACTCTGACATTTATTCTTTTGACAATCTGCGGAATGTTATTATCAATAATGCTATGAGCAGCACTTACTTAACTGCGTTAACAGCTAGTTTCTATTATAAATAACGGTAGCATGAAGACACATTTACAAGAACTTGCTTTAGATATTGATTCATCGTGCTTGAGCAATAATATTTCATTGTTTCCGGAATGGGTACCTAGGGAGTATAATACACATGCAGACTTAGTTAGTAAAGCTGTAGACTATGATGACTGGCAGACAACAAAATGGTTTTTTGATAAGATTAGCCAACGGTGGGGCCCTTTTACAGTAGACCGCTTTGCATCGTCTACCAATAATGCAAAGTGCCCTAGACTTAATTCATTGTTTTGGAATCCTTGTTCGGAGCAAGTAAATGCATTCTTTGTGTCGTGGGCGAGTGAAAACAACTGGATTGTCCCACCAGTTTACCTGATTTCTAAGGTTATTCTGCATCTTTTGTCATGCAAAGCAAAAGGGGTTCTTATTGCCCCATGTTGGCCTTCCGCGCCATTTTGGCCCCTCCTATTTGTAAACAAGTTTGTCACTCATACTTACGTCACAGACATAATGTATTTCAATAATCCCTCAGGTATTTTCGAACTCGGTAATTATAAAGGTTCTCTCTTAGGTTCGAACAAGTACACAAGTCCAGCATTGGCAGTGGCTTTGGATGGGAATTCCAATTGAACTTTATGTTATTCTCTGCTGGATGGCTTGTTTACATTGCTGGATGGCTTGTTTACACAGAATTATTGATTTTCTGGTATCTTTTGTACGCATCTAATCTAGTACACAGAACTGGTTATAAAATAACAAGTATAAGCAATTTTTTAAGGATACTGATTGATGGATAAAGGTTCTGGGATCAGAATTGCAAAGGAAGAGTTTCATGATTACGTAACTGACGGGCAGCCGGGATCGGTTCATTGGCCCTACAATTACAATTTACAATTTTGAGTAGAAATTACAGATCAAGAGTAAGGCACTGGGTGCAACGAGATTTGATGTTTGACATTTTATTTTTCGATTACCTGTCATATTGTACGCGTATGCTTGGAAATTAGTTCCTTATGTACAGGTAGTGAAATTGGACTTGTATTAGCAAGTTGCAACCTAGCTTTAGTTTTGAGAGGTTTTGGATTAATGCACAGGCATTATGTCATACTGACCTAGACAGTGAATTTTTGAGTGATTTTTGAAGTATTGACTTTGCAAGTTTTTTGGAACAAACTTTTTTTTTTCCTCTCTTTTAAGTCCGATCAAAGATGTCATCTACCGTGATAGCTATTTCGTCCACCCAACACTGAAATCATTGAATGAATCTATTTCCACTTTGCTACTTGCATCCAAGAGTAAAACATGGTTGAAACCTACACCAGAGGCATCAAAACATGGAATACATGGTCTGATCAATTTTCTGAATTATCTTCTTTCCCTGTGAAAGCTGCTTCACTTACGCTTTTTATTACAAGCATGGTTCAGTCTGCAGAAAGACTTTCAAAAATCACTCAGATATTCTCTGGTTTGAAATTCCTTCATGACATAACTGGCAGGAAGAACCCTTGCAAAAACAAAATGGCAGTAACTGCTCTGGAATCAGCACATAGGATTTTGGCTAAGCCAACAAAAAGAAAGAGCCTATTAAACCTACACATTTGCGCAAGCTTGGCAAAATCCTCACAGAGAATCCCAATAATTTGCCCAATTACCGTACGCTTGCTATTTGCTGTGTAGCATTTTCTGGATTTCTGAGGTTCAATGAAGTAGCTAATTTACGACGATCAGATATCTCTTTTCACAACACATACATGAAAATCTTCATCGAAAAAAGCAAGACTGATATTTACAGAAATGGAGCTCACGTGCTTATTGCTAAAACTGGTTCAATCTCTTGCCCCTACGAAGTCCTTCAAAAGTATATCAAACTTGCTGATATCCCCGAGAATTGGCAAGAATACCTATTTAGAGCGATTGCTTTTCTCAAAAATCTAGATACTTATAAACTACGTTCTAAAGATAGACCAATTTCATATAGCCGCACGAGAGAGATAGTTTTAGACGCCTTTGATAAAAGATCGGCTTAAATAAAAAAGGAATTTGGTCTCCATAGTCTCCGAGCTGGAGACGCTACAGCTGCTGCAAACGCAGAAATGAAGACAGGCTTTTCAAACGTCATGGGAGGTGGAGATCAGAGAACGCAAAAGATGGTTATATTTAAGACAACTTGAGCAGCCTCCTTTCTGTTTCCCTTAGTCTAGGCTTTTAGAGCTGTATATTTCCTGCTCCAGCCCATCTTTGGAGATTTTGGCTGTGTATGATAACCAACGCCACCACTCCTCATAAATGATTATTCCTTGTGTCAATTCTCGGAAAATTATAAGGTAAATAATTTATTTTCGGTTCCATCACGAAGTGATGGATAAGAGAATAAATGAATTTATCTTTGTTTTTGAAGGAATTCTCTAACTTTTTTCTATAACTGCATTCCTCTGGGAGTTCAAAGAATTTTTTCTGCACGCTGCGAGTTCCACGCAGGAATGCAAGAGCCTAATGTTATAAAAGGGTTGAGCACAAACAACTCTCCATCTTGGCCTAATTTCATACACAGCCAGGTAACTTTCCACCAATAAGCTGTTTATAAATCATTGTTCGTTATTGATATTAGAGTTTTCTTCAAAGTTGTCGTTAACAAAATGAATAAATAAATAGATAATATAAAAAGGGGCAGCTATTACGGTTTTTCAGTATTCGCTTATTCGTTGCGTTTATTGTTATTTAGAATTCGATTTTGCAGTTGTATCTTTATTTCGATGATTCATTATGTTAAGTGTCAATCTAAATTGTGATTTTGGCTGTGTATGATAACCAACGCCACTACTCCTAATAAATGATTATTCCTTGTGTCAATTCTCGGAAAATTAAAAGGTAAATAATTTATTTTCGGTTCCATCACGAAGTGATGGATAAGAAAATAAGCCCCTTACTCTTTTCTATAAGATTATGAATGATGTCACTCCTTGTGTACAAAGGAGCCACTCCCGCCACTTCATCAGTCGAAATACTCGCTTCACAATGAGGATCAAGGGCAAGAATAGAAAAATCTCCATCTGGCTTTTATCCCAACTTCATATCTGAATGGAACATACTTTATCCTGAACTCTGGCTTTCCCCGTCTGTTACAGTCTAAAAACAAAGGTTCTGTCAATAAATCACCCTCCTGTAAAACTTATCTTGAGATTCATGGAATAGCATATCTTTCTCAAATAAGAGTTCCAGAGTCTCAGCACATTTAATTTTCACAAATACAAGCATAATTTTAGGGATGCTATTAACCCAATGTACCCACTGAACGATGACATTTAGGGTGCGAAGCACTTTTTGTTGCTTTGCCCTTCATTTGACATTCAACGACGAGATCTTTTCACTGAAGTTTCAGTAGTATTATGACAATTTTCCAAGTCAACAGCCTTTGAAACAACGTTCTGGTGTAACTTTTATCATACGGTGGTAAAGACGTTTCTAATGATGTTAATAAAAAATATACTCGACTTGACTCCAAATTCAATCCACAAAACTGGTCGGTTCTTTTGAGATGATTTCAGACTTTTGGACACCATATAGACACAAACTACATTTCTTTTATGTTTTTTTCTTCCGTTTGTTTGTAAGTCTGTTTCGCATTGAGTATGAGTTGTGCGTGCGTAAGGCGTATGAGTTGCGAATGACATGTCACCCACCTAACCTTACAGCATGTGTGCTGTGTTTTTGAACGGCGAAGACCCTAGAGGGGAGGCAGTGGCTACGGCATTTATTTTCGATGTTGTTCTCCCGGCAGTGGTTTCTACTGATCAGCATTATCTCATTTGCTGGCCTGAATCCTAGTGTGAAACTGGTTTTAGTATTGATCCATATTTTATGGTTTACGTGTAGCTCTTTGCAATTGTATCTTTAATTGGGATTTAGTTGCATGTTCTTTATGTAATGGGTGATAATTGTCTTTTGCTCCCCCTGGCATCGTCTTCATAGTGTTGTACAGTAGCTCGTGTAATGTCTTAGGTGCCTCGTTTCTGTGAAAATATTGTTGAATAGAAAAGGAATTATACAGGTTGTCCCAAAACAATTTCCGACTTTTAAATGTGAATATGTTCGAGACAAGTTGATGTATATGGACCATTTGGACATTTTTTGAAAGCTGAAACACATAATTTTCTGTTGAGCCTATTGCTGTTTCAATTCAGGAATTTTTAGGATACATTTCATTTCATTTAAGGAGGGTTGCCCTTCAGCAAAGGCTAATTTTCAAGGGGCCCTCAACCAAAAAGTTTTAATTACAATATGCAATAAATTTTACCTACACTATAAAAAGACATAAAGCTAAAAACCTATTTACAATAATTATGCGATATTTACAATGAAAGAAAATTTAACCCTTAATAGAACTTTTAAAACTACTAAGGGAGGATGCCTTCTTTGACTCAGCTGGGAGGCTATTCCACAGCTTAGCTCCCTGGAAAGAAAAACATTTCTGCCCAGTTGCTAATTTTTTCTTTGGTAACCTCAAGTCAGTCTCTGTATTGCGTAGACCAGGTGGTGCTTTAAAATTGACGCTAATCTTTAAGTGTTTTTCACTCATTACTCAACTATTCTCCAATGTTATTCTTATTTCTGAATAGACGTAACTGTACTGAATAGTAAGATAGTCCAGAAGAAACAATTAAAGTACTCGTAAAAACCTGAGAACGTAGTTTAATAACTTGAAAAATTTTCAAATCTTAGAAGTTGCAAGACACCTAAAACTTAGTTATCGAACACAGTCTTTCTAGCCCGTTGGTAGTGAACATGTCAGCTTTGTCAAGTTTTAGTCCGTTATGCAAACATTTCACTTTGAAATTGAATGCATTTCAGACAGTTGGGCAGTTTCTTTGATGGCATTGGCAAATTTGTTCAATCGTTCCTTCAAAACCAGGCAGTGATCTTCTTTTCTCTAACTCTGTACATGTTGAGGTCAATATTGACATAATGCATTGCTGCATTATCTGAGGGCAACATACACATGGTTTTCCAACAATAAGTATGGCTGTAAAAAATGGTAGACAATAGCAGAGCATAGGTCAAGTAAACATGTAAAAATTGGCCATAACTTTGAGAGCCCCCTGGTTTCTTTGTAGTTGTCAAATTTGAAGTGCAATAGGCTCAAAATAAAATTACATATCTCAGCTCTCAAATAATACCAGAACGGTTCATATATATCAAATATTTGCTGATTCATTCAAATTTAAAAGTCTGGAAATTTTTTGGGACACCCTGTATAGCATGGCATAATCACATTTGTATATGTATTTTTTTACTCTTCAGAAATGCTTTTTTATTGCTTAACGTAATTTTAACCATTTTAACAATTTTAACCACTTATAAACGACTAAAGAGAAGATGTAAAATATTAGCTGCATAATCGAGCTGAGGAATCTCTCAGGCTTCCTACAGTTTTGATGCTATATTTTTTATACATGTGGTATCTCTGTTAAGATAAATATCGAGTGAATTTTGTGACGTTACTGCAATCCCATTGCCTGAGCCTAAATGATAAGTGAACTATGTTATCTTGTCCTTCTTTTCATATTTCGAGTTTGAGTGCGTCAGATACGTAATCTTGTAGACTGTAGTAGTGCGAAAGACACGCTTATTAATTCTGATCACCATTTACTCAATCTGCCTTCCTTATTTCGTTAAGAATGATACAAGCTGCATTCATCGATATGGAAAATATGTTTGATCTACTCAAGGAAGATGTCGAGGTAGGTTGCTTAATGAATACTTCTGGCATAGCAACTCCCTGTATCATCAAGTTTCTGTGTGTGTGCTTCCAGATTTTAGGGCTTGACATAACAATAGCACAGAAAGGACAACACCTTTTCAAAGAAAAAGACAGATGGTAATTGTTAACTGAATCTCAACGAGCTGAGGATTATCGAGCTGAGGAATCTCTCAGGCTTCCTACAGTTTTGATGCTATATTTTTTAAACATGTGGTATCTCTGTTAAGATAAATATCGAGTGAATTTTGTGACGTTACTGCAATCCCATTGCCTGAGCCTAAATGATAAGTGAACTATGTTATCTTGTCCTTCTTTTCATATTTCGAATCTCAACGATTAAGTAAGATTGATTGATTGATTGATTGATTGATCGATTGATTGATTGATTGATTGATTGATTGATTGATTGATTGATTGATTGATTGTATGAAAAATCCGATTTTGCGAGCAAAACAGTAATTTAGTCCAAGAAACCTGCGAGAAACGTGCTCTTAAATTATTTAATTAAAATTACAAATTGCTTAGATACTTGACCAGGGAATAGCTCGTCGCTTCTATAAATTGTTGTATGATTTTATCAGCTTTAAGAAGGCAAACAAACTATGTTTAAAATCCCTTCAAACCGTTTCCAGTAGCCGAAGTCCCTCCCGACAACACCTTTCTCGAAGAGTTCAGCCTTGCTTTGATGCCCCTATGCAAATGTATAGGAAAATGACCGGAAGTGAATATTTTCACCGACCTTGAACGTTTCTTGCAGGAATGCGATGTGATTTTTCCGCGTTAATTTAATCTTAAAAGGATAGCAAAATTATCTAAGAAATGTGTAAAACTAAAATCGTTTGGATTTAAACTTTCTGGTGAACTCCACGCAATTTGATAGGAGTGATGGTCTTATTTTAAGAGATTTTCATCCGTATTTGGACAAATTTTTCGAATTCATTGTCTTTGGTGACGTATGCAGTGCCTTGAAAACCATGACATTTAGAAAATGATGTAGATCGTAGAAATTGTTTTGAAACGGCGTGGTCTGTTTGCTGCTTGCTTTCAAGGAAACTTTTTAATTCTGAACGAAACGAAGCAATAAACCATTATGCAGAGCACGAGCGATCCTTTTACTACCAATGAAGGACAAGATCTGGGTTCTGTGTTCGGGATGCTTTCATGTTTTCAAATATGTCTCTAACCGGCCAGAAGAAAGAGCCAAGAAGAAACAGAACACAAGCTTATTCAGGCTAGAGCTTCCAACGAAAGAACTAGAATTATTTGTTTATGATGGCAGATGTCTTTGATGGACAAATGATAACAAATTATAGAAACTATGTTATTTGTACTGGGCAAGTTCCTCTCAACGATGGAACAACTCAATGGAGTCTGGAAACCTCCTCTTATTGGCTCTAAAAACTGACAAACAAGAATGATGCTGTCTATCGAAATTGCAATGACTATTTCTAAATGGACAACGGCAATGATTGCTTTTTGGTAATTTCCAGAAACCCATGAATAAGCTACACTTGCTATACTTGATGTTCACATAAAATTGATAGAATCCATTGAAATAGGAGAATTCTCCTGTTGCATATTCCTAGACTTTGCAAAGGCATTTGACACGGTAAATCATAACATACCAATAAACAAATTAGAACACTACGGAATTAGAGGAATTCCCCTTGATTGGTTTCATTCCTACCTCAACGAACGGAGTCAACGCATGTTTGTTGGTGGCGAGCTATCTTTAGACAGGACAATCAAATACGGGATACCGCAAGGGAGCGTTTTATGCCCTCTCCTTTTCCTGTTGTACATAAACGATATCCCAAAACCATCTAAAATTATGAATTTTCACCTTTTTGCAGACGATACTAGCCTCTTCTATTCTCATAGAAATGTCAACGTCCTGGAAGAAGTTGTTAATGCTGAACTTGGCTGTATCTCTGACTGTTTGGTAGCAAACAAGTTAAGTCTAAATACAAATAAATCTAATTTCATGATAATCAAGCCTAGACAGAAGAAAATACCTAAAAAAATTCAACTAAGTATAAATGGTGACCACCTAAATAGATCTAACTATGCTAAATATCTTGAAGTTCTGATCGACAATAACCTAACTTGGAAAGAGCATATCCAACATGTTAACACTAAAGTTGCAAGAAGCATTGGTATCGTAGCGAAAATGAGGCATTTTGTTCCATACAACATCCTGCGAAACATCTATGATGCCTTTATTTCTCCACACATACACTATGGTATCATTAACTGGGGAGCAGCGTATCAAAGCTCACTGGACCCTCTATGCAAAAACAAAAACAAAAGCAGCCAGGATAATGTTCTTCAAACATCGAAATTGAACATAGCAAACCAGTGTTCAAGATACTAAACTCATTAAATCTTCAAGACACTCATAAGCTAGAATGTGCCAAATTCATGTACGACATCTCCAAAGGAAACTATGGAAAAATTTTCAGCGATCTTTTCCAGCTAACTAGTAAAAAACACCATATTCAGAGAAGACAAGCAACTTATGGAAAATTTTCCCTTCCAATAGCCAGAACTAATAACAAAAGTAGACTCGTAACAAATTTGGGTGTAAAAATCTGGAACGATTTTCCAAATGATATTAGGACTTCTCCTTCAAAAAAGATTTTCGGAAAGTGGTGCAAGCAACTTTTACTGCAGACTTATTAATTGCTGAAAAGCCATTGGTTTATTATAAACTCTCTCCCGGTGCTTATCTTTATCATTTCTCCTACCTCCCTCTATCCTCTGTCTGCCTCTATTTTTGTACGTAGTTATATCGTTATTTGTAGCAAAAAAGTATTTCCAATAGAATGATTGTATGATTAGAATTTCCTGTATATATATATAATAGCTATATCCGCATAGAAAAACTAAAATTAGTTCTTTTCTGCTTTAGCAGCAACATAAATGTCGTTAACAAGTGCTGTCCAAGTTTGTCTCTCTTGCGCTACTGTTCTTAAGCTTTCGAGATC
>REGL01001333.1:80529-92598 GCA_004194395.1 Aurelia aurita complex sp. Pacific
CCTGCAGACCCTATGCAACATTGTGTGAGCAATTTTACATCTACGACTGATTTGGAAAGCATATTAAAATTCTATTGATTTGTACATATTTTTCATGAGATGCAGCTTTTGAATAAAGAATTTTTTGGTCGTTTTCTTTTGCTTTGATTCTTTATCTTCGATATTACTTGGAGGGGTATTATTTGGTAGGCAATCATGAAGTTACCCTTGATCGCCAGAAGTTAGATCTCAGGTCATGACCTGTTACTGTTTTCTCATCGAGTTATTTTACAAATGCCCACAATAATCATGAAAGCTCGAATTCTTGGTTAAGACTTTTTACTTTTTGTCACTTGGTCAAATGCCGATTACTTTTATTCATCTGCGGGTGAAGGTAGACCCATTAGCTTTCTTGGTAGCAAATAGCTTTAATTCGTAAAAGATTTTCGAGAATCACACAAACAAACATTTTCATGTTATTCCTGGTCATAATTCATCTAACATGTGAAATTTTGAAAGCTATACCTTGTTTGTAGCGTTCCTGAAAAATTCTTGAACAAATGCCAATTTTCGAAGGAATGAAATTCGATCTAACGCCGATCCCTGATCAGATTTTAACCAAATGCAGAAAAACAAATCTAGAGTGGGGCCTATCGAATCGATTCGTGGTAAAGCCAGCTCTGTATCTCTATTAGTCGAATATCCATTTTTATTTTCGTGAAGGTACTCGAAAAGTTATCTCGAAAGCCTTATTATGCACGAAGTAAAACGAGTACATATAGGAGTGGAGTTTTGTAACGCATTCACTCACTCACTCACTCACTCACTCACTCACTCACTCACTCACTCACTCACTCACTCACTCACTCACTCACTCACTCACTCACTCACTCACTCACTCACTCACAGTATCACGAACCAAGAACGCATTCCGCGAACCAGCTAAGAATGCCAAGAATGCAATCAGTTGCCAACTGCTGTATTGTTGTTGAGCCTCCGCACCATCAGATCACTGCATTTGCTGAGACTTTTTTGGCAGAGCACTAGGAAAACAAACCATTTGCCCTAATTATTTTCGATGTCATGTGATCTACGAAAATTCTAGAAGAAACGCTGTGACGCAGTCGATTCATGTCCAATTCGACCACAAACAGCCTATTAACCATATTGCATTGTGCTCTCTTTACAAAAGTGTTGGCAGATTTTCAATTCAAAAATTTTGGATACTGGAAGTAAATATCTTCAATGGTACCCGGACTTCTGCTTCGAAGTCAAATCCCACAATGGCTAAATTGCTTTCATGTGCCACCGCAGAGGTCGCCGCATTCGACCTCGAAGATACTTCCTATTTTCAAGGTTAAATTGGGTTAGAGCTTCACCATCGTACACATTCCAAAATTCAAGAAAATCTATAAAGATATTGTAGATTCAGATTTTTCTAGAATAACAAAAAGGTCTATTGTAGATCGCAGATGCTCTAACTGCTTTTGAAAACTGACACAGGACTGTTGACGTCAGGCCTCAATCAATAACTTGATGGGGTAAGTGAACGTCTGGTTTGAAATTTACTTTCTTGGGGCAAATGTTACAGTTGACTCGAGTTGACTCTTTGCCGCTGTGCAAGCATCAATCTACGGGAACATGTTTTCCTTTTAGGTCGAACAAGAGATGCGAGGACTCCTTAAAAGGTAGCTCTTGTGTACTGAAGGGCTGCCCCCTCCAGTAGAAAATAGAAATATGAAACAAGAAAAGTATCGGAATCGCCGCAGCCTCGAAGAAGATCATTGCTCCCATCTGAAGTTCACCATGTGCTCTTTCCTGTCTGCAATGGTTATTTGGAAGCATTTTCCCTAAACTGTTTTAAACTTTGTTCTGTACCAGCATTCTTCGTACATGGCTATTGGGCCCCTTTAATTTTCAGTCATGTGATCGGAATACGGCGATATCATTGGCTTATAAGTGTGAAATTGGAGGATTTGCGGGTTTCCCTGTGCCCTATTGAAAGATTTGACTTGTATGCTGCCTTGATAACATTGTTTTGGTAAGCAAATCTTCTATTTCTAGGTCAGAGTTTCCCCATTAGTTCCGAAGAAAATATGCAACAATGCAACTATCATGTGCTTGTTTACATTTAGGCCAAACCCTACGAAAGGTTCTCTGAGAGCGAAATCAAAATTTTTTTAATATTCTCATTGCTCTGACGGCCAAAACGGCTAGCAAGTGCTCCAAAATACTTTTATTTTTGAAAGCATCAGATTAATTTCTAATGTGATACATTCAATCAGGTTTAACGTATGTTTATGCTTACAGCTATTGCATTATATCTCTAAAATGAGAATTCCTGTCTTAGTTTAGAAGATATTGGTGTTTGAAAAAATTCCGGTTAAATTTAGGGCAACATAAGTTAATTTTCTAGAAACTGCAAGCCGAAGTTCAAGACGAAAAAAATACAAGTTTATTTCGTCAGCAATTGGTGAAAGGTGGCAAAATAGGACAAAACAACATCGAGGAATCCAAAACTTTGAGCCAAATTTCCATGAAACAAAGGACAAACTTTAAATTCAAAAAAAAAAAAAAAAAAAAAAAAAAGCTGAATCCCGAGTTTGTAAACAGAGTTGTCCACGGCCTTTGAAAAATATGAAAAACCAAGAAACTTTGAGTCAAAAATTTTCGAAGAACTTGAAAGAACGAAGATTCAGCTATTGCGTTATATCTCGATATTTTGCTTTGGGACACTTGACACGCCTGCTGACGCCATTTATCGCAAAATTTGACTTTCGCGCCTCAGCTTTCTTGCAAAATATGCCGGAAGTGCCGTCAGAATTCAGGCTTGGTGTTGTCGCGCGTGGAAGTCTGATTTTAGAATGAGCAATGAGAAAGTCACTTGACACCAAGTAAGAAAATCCTTGATGAGAATTTATGAAGCATAAAGTCGGGGAGAAAAATAGAACAGTAGAACGAAGAATGCTCATGAAATTTTATATTGTTCCTGTTTTTTTTCTAAGTTGTGCCTTGAATATACGTTTGTGTTGTTAAAGTCTCATCTAAATTTAAAAAAAAATAGCGGGTTGATCCAAAAGAAGTTTAACTGTTTGAAATTTGTTACGCAGAGAAACTTGGTACACAGTGTCACAGAGCATGTAACTACTAAAAGTTTTCAGCGAGTTTTGATAGATCCAGTGGTCCGATTTTGGCAGAGGTTTGAGGCTTGAGAGTTAAAAACGACCTTTTGGATAAATTGCATTATTTCTAGACAGTACTTTTTATCAAGGCATTGGAATGAATCAGAGTTTATTTGATCGCTGAAAGGCTGAATTATTGTAGTAATTGTTGCTCTATCTTTCTGAGCATTGAAAATATTGGTAAACTTTAGTTTGCAAAAAATCTGTTACTTCGAAATGCTTGCAAAAAGACCGAAGAGCCTCGATCCAAATTATAGATAATCTCGCTAAATCAAACACATTTTGTTCAAGAGTTAAGAATGAATCTTTCCAAAATGAACAGCGTGTAAGCTCTGATACTTTTTGCCAAAATCAGTTTTTAAGCCTTGCGGGAAATGACAAGTATTTGCACGTGTGAGCACAGGAGGCTCAAACTATTGCGGTGAGGGGGCTTTCCTACATTCTAACGCATAATGTATCAAGATCTTATCTTACCTTAGAATCTCTTGCTGAAATGAAAAGGACTTACATATGAAGTTTTCTTGTCTATAATTCATATGACAGCCGTTTCGTTTGTTTCTTGCGTCCTTGCTCTTGGTCAATCAAATACGACGCCTCGATACTAATCATAAATGCATAATGATGATAATGATTGAATCCCCGCCTGATTTTGTACTGCAGTATGGATCTATGTATATGTATAATAATAAGGACAAGGAATGCTACTTATTTCCAAACAGATCAGCAGCAACTGTTTTCTTTTCACCCCGTTGCATCAATATTTATCCAAACATGCAAAACAACACATCAAAATGTTGCTCATTTATCAGGCAACATTCTCAGATAAGGATGAAAGGATGAAAAACTTGCATCCAAGGATGAAAACTTGCAATGGGCAGAAAGCGATATCTTTCCGGGGTGCAAAGACTTGGAATGAATTGCCTTTGGATGTCAAACAAGCGCCCTCTCTTAGCATTTTGAAAAGTAGGCTGAAAAGTAATTTGCCTCTCTCAGGCTAACTCCATTATTTTCATTAATTTTTTTATTTTAGATTGTAAATATAGGTAATTTGTTAGTAATTTTTAGTAATATTGTAAAGTTTGGCACGGCCCCCTGTAAAGCAATCCTCTCGATTGACGGGGCTACCGTGTAACAATAATGAAAATGAAATGAAAATAACTTTCTACTTGAGCGTTTTTATCAAAACTTAACTAATTTAGCCGATAAAGCTCATGTAGTTGGCCTGATTTATCTTTCTCGGTAGGCTCTGTACGTTAAAGGACAAGTCCGGGGTTGGTATGATTGATGATAAAATTCAAGATAATACTGCCATGAATGATGTATGATACCTTTTTCCACTATTTTCACCTTCTCTTGGTGAGATTACGTGTTCAAATGAGCAATTTGAGCGAAGTGACGTCATATCACGCAAACGATAACAAGGCTGTGTGATTGTTTTTCGCCTCTTCATCGCTGCTAGCCTCTTTATCATGTACTTGTGCATTGAAATGGCACAAGAACACGATAAAGAAACGATAAAGAGGTGAAAACAATCACACAGCCGCGTTTTCGTTTGTGCAATATGACGTCATTTCGCTCAAATTGCTTATTTGAATACGTAATTTCAAAAGGGGAAGGTTAAAAATAGTGGAAAAAAGTATCATACATCATTCATAGCAGTATTATCTTGTATTTTACCATCAATCATACCAACCCCGGACTTGTCCCTGAAGCCCAATATTCGAAATTCGAACGCGACAGTACTTGCTGGATCTATTACGGAAATCAGCCTCCGTTAATTTCTTACGTTGCTTAGCTTGCACATAAGTTAACGGGGATTGATTCAGATTTCCGTGATGAATTTTTTCGAATCCAGCAGGTACTGTCGCTTTCGATTTTCGAATATTAGGCTTAAAGTTACCTACATAGCCTACTAACAAAGATAAATAAGGCCAACTACATGAGCTTTATCGGCTAAATTAGTTGTGTTTTGATATAGTCCAGCGGATAAGACCTCAAAAATGGCAGAATTGTGCACTTTTGGATGCAAGCATGAAACTTGGCACACATGTACAGTAGCATCTCCTGATTAATTTAGGATATGGTGCCATCCAAAAAAATACCTGGTTGCCATGGAAACGAGGTATCATCCGGATATGACCTCAAATAAGACGAAATTGTGCACTTTTGGATGCAAGCTTGAAAATTCTCCTGGTTATGAAATTTTATTTGCTGATTAATTTCTGATATTTTTGCCATCCGAAAAATTACCTTGTTGCCATGGAAACCGGTTGTGGCATTATACTGTATATACCACTATACTACTTCCTATATATTTCTGGCGATGGCAAGACTCCATCTCCAATCTAGATCTTTTCAACACAGGTTATTGATTTACAAACTTTTTTTATCAATGAAAGCATCTCTAACTATTACTAGTTATTGATGGGATACCTGGTTGCTATGGAAACAAAAATTATCATAATGCTTTGATCGGCGTGCTCATTGAAAGCCAGCTGTCAAACACGATTATTAGAAATTACAGCGCAACGAACTAATCTAAAATACTAAATTGCAATTTTATTTGCTGTTCTCGTAATAATGCTGTTTTCATAACGAGGCTCGTTGCTATAGCCAGTATGGTTCGTTGCCATGGCTAGACCAATCATGAAATTAAGCTGGATCATTCGTTCTGTGCAGTGTTTTACTACCCTAAAGGTAAGAATTTGCATATGAATTTGTTTATTATGACAATATACAATATTAAGAGAACAATTCATTGCAATTGTAGAAATTTATATCAAAATTTAAGGATACTCAACAACTGCAAGTGTAAATCTCGAGAAAGGAATGCTTAAGAAAGCCACTTTCTACTCCTTTTTGCTATACTTTAATAGTAGTATTCTATTCAGAATGTTCCTACGACCACATATTGCACATTTTGTTGCAGGTTCTTGATGGTTATAGGCTCTTATTTTGATTGAATATGAAGATTGACTTCATGGAAGGTAACGTTACCTGACATGAATTACCAAATATGGATAAAAATGCAAAAGAGCCAAATGTGCCAGCGTCTAGCTTGATTGACTGGAAGAAATGTTTGTTCTGCCAAGATAATTCAGAAAATGTACAATGCCCTGCTCTTTCGAAACGAAAAGATAATGGTGCCGGATATAGAACACTAGTAGAAGATATACGCGAATTTGAAAAATTAGGGCAACTTCCTCTACCAGTTAGCCTGGAAAGACTTGATGATGGTACAGGTACTGTAGACACTCTTTGCATAAAGAACGCTTGCTGGCATAAGTCATGTAGAGACCAATACAATAAAACAAAGCTGCAAAGAGCAAAGAAGAGAAAATGTACAGAAGAGAGGGAGAAGATAGTCACGCAGAAAATGGGAAAAAAACCACACGGTTATCATTGGGAAATATGCCTGGCATGTCAAAAAAAGAGGATTTGTGCTTTTTCTGTGAGGAGAAAGCATCCACAGAGGTTTTAAGATCTGCATCCACGTTTGGATTAGACAGCCGTGTCCGATCTGCTGCTTTGCTCCTGAAAGATGATGAACTAATCACCAAGTTGAATTCAGGAGATCTCATTGCAGTTGAGGCAAAATACCACAAGAAATGTTTGACAAGCTTGTACAGCCATGCAAGGGATAAAATGAGGAGACAAAGTAGACAATGTGACGATCTTACAATGGCACATAGCATTGCTCTTGCTGAGCTCATTTCATACCTAGAAGACTCTAGAGGCAAAGGAGAAACTAAGGTTCATAAGCTTTCAAGTCTTGTTAAAGATTACTCTGTAAGGTTGGCACAGTTAGGAGCTGATTCAGGCCAACAAGTGCATGCAACTCGTTTGAAACATAGATTGACCACACAAATTCCTGGACTCTGTGCGATTTCAAATGGTAGGGAAGTGCTACTATCTTTTGATGAGGACATTGGTGACCTCCTATCTGATAGCCTATTCCAGGACCACGATTCTGATGCAATGTGCCTTATGAGAGCTGCGAATATTGTCAGAAGAAAACACCCGGAAACGCCACTACCCTTGTGTATTGGGGCAATGATCCACACGCGAACGAGAAAGAGAGGAATCGTGGACAGGTTATTTGATCTTGGCATTTCAGTGTCTTATGACAGGGTATTAAATGTCTCTGCAGATCTTGGAAACCTGCTATCTGATCAGTTTGAAGCCACAGGAATAGTTTGCCCATCATCTCTTCGAAAGAATGTCTTTACGACAATGGCTGTGGATAATATAGACCACAACCCTTCATCGGCAACATCTACTGACTCTTTCCATGGTACTGCAATTTCAGTCGTACAGCATCCTTCAGCTGAAGGAGAGGGAACAGAGTTAGAAAAGCCTGCATTCATTTCTACTGCCAGGAAATCGATAAAGCCTCTTCCTAGCTTTTACACAAATGTATCTCCAGTAGCGAAATCTTGTGTCAACTCTCCCACAGAAATGTTGCAGGAATCCATGGCATTTAATTCCAACTCGATGGCAGCTGCAACATAAGACGAGTATGCCTGGTTGGACCAGCTTCATGTTTCCCTCAAGGAACAAGAGATGGCTAATGGCTCAAATGAAATGTTTCAGGAAACAAGAATGAAGCCTTGGCCTGTCTTTCACTCAGAAAGAAAGGAGGTCCAAGTGAGGCCTAAATCTTCTTCCTTACTGTTACCAATGTTCCCCGACTGTGCACATTCAGTTCCAATGATAAAGCATAGCATGAAGGTAGCAGTAACACTTACGGATTATGCAAATCCAGGACAAACACCCGTATTGGTGTGTGATCAGCCATTATTTGCTTTGGCAAACCAAATCCAATGGACATGGCCTACAGAATTAGGGGAAGACCACTTCATGGTGATGATGGGTGGATTACATGTAGAGATGGCGCTTCTAGCAACTCTTGGAAACGTTCTTGATAACAGCGGCTGGACAGAGGCACTGGTTTTAGCACAGGTGACCACATCTGGAAGGGCACAGTCTCTTCTAACTGGATCCAAAGTCAAGCGCACACGATATGCACATTTGGTAACACTAGGTGCTCTCAGCCTTTTGCAGCAGGATTCATATCAGAAGTACCTGACGTCCGTTGAAGGCAGTGAAGCTCTTCAGTTTCCAGATTGGTGTTGCTATGGGGCATCACAAAGTCCCCAGTTCAATTATTGGAACACTGTCAAAGAGATCCAAATTGAGATGATCATTTTCATTCGATCCCTGCGGGAGTCGAACTTCGAACTTTACTGTTCTTCATTGAATTCCATCGCAAAATGGTTCTTTGCACTAGACAGAACAAATTATGCAAGGTGGATATCGGTGCATCTCAAAGACTTGTTGGAATTGAAGACAAGGCATCCTGATTTGTACGAAGAATTTGAAAATGGCAAATTCACAGCACAGAGGACGGCCAACAGTTTTTCAGCAATGGCTTTAGATCAGGCGCACGAGCAGCTAAACAGTTTTGTGAAAGGAGATGGTGGTGCTGTTGGGCTGACGGAGAATCCTACAGCACTATTGCGATGGATGGTATCAGGTCCAGAGATGGCCAGAATAATATCTGAATTTGAATCTTGCAGTGAAGATGAAGCTGGCAAGTTGTATCCTCACCATGAGAACTCAGCAGCTCATACAAAAAGATTCAATACCGACGTACGATCTCTTCTACGATCTCTTCTTCTTCAATGATTCCTTTCCCCTGATTTGCCAAAAATTTGCTTTCATCCGATGACGCTTGTCGTAATCGCGAAATTTTAAGTTGTCACACCCTTATGAAAGCTTTGCAATCTATTTTTGTAATTTCCTTGCTATGCCCTCTATTAACACTGCCTCGTCTGAAAAATGCTTCAACAATGGTTCTGTTATTTCAAGATATTTTAAAGTTTTGTACCTTGAACAAACTTTGCATTTTGACTTCCGCCTTTCAATTCAAAATATTCTGAATTTGGTAAGGAGTCTGGACAATTTTGGGCTTACTTTTAGATACTATGATTGCCGTTGCTGTTGAAAAAGGAACAGAAGCTTTCCTCTCGGATAATTATTTTATTTCCCTTCAGGTAAATGAGCTACGACATCATATGTTTACAAAGAAAGGGAAAATGCCAGAGAACATCCCCCCTACATCAAATTCTCTGTTGCAACACATACGTAGAGCAATCTTCCAAGGTGTGTTTATCTGGAGCAAAGCAACAGAGGTTTCACAAAATTTACCTGATGCACAGAGATGGGGATGGGAAAAAGTAGGAGACAAATTTTTACCTAGATGGATGACTATCCCTGAAGCAGCAAAGATTTGCACAGAACTGATTCATTGTGGTTGCAAGAAAGGTTGTGCTGCTCGCTGCAAATGTTCTGATTTGGCATGTACACCACTATGTTTCTGTGATGGGGATTGCGGAAATAACAATTGACATTGGTTTTTGTTTGTAACACTGTTTTTCATGTTAAAGGATTGAGATGAGAGTCACCTCAGGAATTCTTGAATTTTTTTAAGGCCTCTTTAACAAACATATGATGTCTGGGTCCCATGGCAACCAGGTATTCAGTACTTTGAAGTAATATAAATGCATTTGTAGTACGGGTTTCTTCCTTCTTTAATGGCTCTTTGTGAGCTTTCTTGGATATATCCTTTCCTAAACAGATTTTCCTTTCTCTTGCCTAATAATGCAGATACAGATTGGTTTCCATGGCAACCAGGTATTCAGTCCGCCAAGGTATCACAAATGCATTTTGATTATGTTTCTTGCTCTTCAAATACCTCTTGGTTTACTCGTTTTGAAAAAATTCGTTTCTGCATTATTGATTCTTTCACTTTTGTAATAAAACAGAAAATAGCTGGTTTCCATGGCAACCAAGAATTTTCTTGGATGGCACCATATCCAAAATTAATCAGGGGATGCTACTGCATATGTATGCCAATTTTCATGCTTGCATCCAAATGTGCATGATTTTAGCTCTTATCCGCTGGACTAATAAAACGTTCAAGCAGAAAGTTATCTGAGAATGTTGCCTTAAAATGAACAACATTTTGTTGTGTTGTTTTGCATGTTTGGATAAATACTGATGCAACGCGGGTGAAAAGAAAACAGTTGCTGCTGATCTGTTTCGAAATAAGTTGCGTTCCTTGTCCTTATTATTATACATATACGTAGATCCATACTGCAGTACAAAAGCAGGCGGGGTTTCAATCATTATCATAAAAATAATAATAATAATAATTATTATTATTATTATTATTATTATCATTATTATTATTATTATTATTATTATTATCATTATTATTAATTAAACTTAAACCACCATCACAAATAACAGAAAAATAAATAGATAAACACAACTGTTAAAACCAGACGTTTCGATCATAAAAATCTTCCTCAGTGCTTTTCATTCTGAACAGCCAAGTATTTATAGGTAAAAACTCACATAAACGTAAATAACAAGCCTCCAGGGTATTACATGAAATTAGAATCGCTATAATTTTTATAAAAACCTTATTGTGTGCTGAAACGCATGCATGGCACTTTAAAAACAAAAAGAAATGTTGCTGTTTATCAAAGGGTGTTTTTTAGCTTCGGCCTTTTTGAATTTGACAAGGGATTAAAATCCACGTTGTTAAAGTCCAAGACACCGGTCCAAGGGGGCTTCAAAATACCCTCCAAGGATTTGCTTAGGGGATTCCACCCTGCCACCACGTGCATTATACACGAAGTATGTCAGAAAGCACGCCCATTCGTCCGATGTCCCGGACTAAAACTTATCCAATACATCGATAAAATTTAAACAATGCCGTACGCAAACATATCCAGCTCAACGTCCGCGGCCCTTTCGTTCAAACCATTTGGTATGAAAGTCCCCAATTTATATTGCCAAAACAACTCTTTACCCCTAACCGAAAATACATTGTAAGCCCCATCTATGATTTTTACCCTTACCGAAAATGTACCCGGGTGACCCTCGCTGAAAAAATGAGCAAAAAAGTTTGCTTGCGGGACTGGCTTACCTCTGTCAAGACTGCCTTCATTGTATTTGTGGGTATAAGTGCGAAAATAGGACTTGTACACATTGAACCTTTGTCGAAACTTCGTCTTGGTACTGCCAACATATTTTTTGTTGCAGATATTACATTGCAACAGGTAAACCACATTTTGCGAGTTGCAATTGTATGCCCCGGAAAAGTTAGTGAAAGATCGAGATTCATCAAAATTGCCGAAAGTATCCCCCTCCACGACAATGGGGCAGATTTGACAACTCCTTCTACTGTTGCATCTAAAAGTACCTTTCTCCATCTGTTCCTCTACCAACGGCTTAAGTTTTGCCTTTACCAAAGTGTCCTTTACATTTTTTGCCCTCCGAAAAGCTATAAATATTTTATTCTCAAAGAGCTTCCGATGGTCATCATTTGCAAACAATGTATTTGAACAATTACGCAAAATTTTGTGGACCTTGAAAAATGCGGGATGGTAGGTTAACACCAGAGGTATGCGAGAGTCATCGTCATGTTTTTGAGAACGATCCAAAAGGACTCTACGATCCAACCCTTTAACCCTGTTGACCTGAATATCAATTTCCCCTTTACTATAGGTGTGCCTCCAGTCCAAAAGGTGTGCCTCCAGCTCTCTTAGGCGGTTTGCAAAGAACGTTTCTTCTGAACAAATACGACGGAGGCGGAGAGCTTGCCCATATGATATGCCCCTCTTCGTGTGACTTGGATGGCACGAGGAATGATGGAGAAGTTGATGTGTATCAGTCGGTTTCGTGTAAAGATCAGTAACAATCCTGTCACCTTTTCTAATTACCTGAACATCCAGAAAACTTATTGTCTCTTTAGAGTATTCTGCTGTGAACTTAATAGAGTGGTGTGCTGAATTGAGGAAATCAATGAATTCTAACAACTTTTCCTCCCCGTGTG
>REGL01001334.1:20537-46793 GCA_004194395.1 Aurelia aurita complex sp. Pacific
CCTTCTTATACGGTAGTGAAACATGGACACCCAGTAAAGATATGCAGAACAAGATAGAGGCCTTTGAGATGTGGATGTTTCGAAAAATTCTCAAAGTTCCATACACAGCCATTGTAACAAATGATGAAATTATTAAACGGGTCAAAGAAAATGGCAGATCACTCAAAAAGAATATAATAAAGAGAACAGTGCAATACTTTGGACACATGATAAGAAGTGATAGAATGCAAAAGATACTGATAGAGGGAAAAGTAAAAGAAAGAAGACAGACAGGAAGACCACGCAGAACATAGTTGACAGATATAAAGGAGAGGACGGGAGCAAACATCGGGAAATGTGTCAGGTGGGCTGCTGATCGAGAATGCTGGAGAGAGATGACCGCTAATCTACCGGTGTTAGTTGCGACATCCAGGTAACAGGTAAGGAAATGACAATTTCTCGATGTGGCATTGATAGGGTTACAGAATATTTGAAACAAGATTACTTACAGAAACGTTTCCCTTGGTTCCTCTTGATTCCTTCTCGGCATACTTCTCGGTTCTTCATATTTCTCTCTTCTTCTTTCTTTCTCCTTTTTAGGTTCATCGCGATATTCCTTCTCAACCCGCTTCTCTCGTTTCCCCTTCTTTCTGTACCCATCATCGTCTCCCTCGACCAAAAGGGACGACCCGGATGACAGTGATGACCAACTTTGCGATCTCTTCATCCGTTCCTTCCCCTTTGTTTCTACCCTGGGACTTGGAGAATATTTCTCTTTCTTAGTTTCACTGGGTCTCTTTTTCCTAGCAGCTTCCAGGTCCTCATTCTTCCGAGCATAAACTTCATCGTCGGCAGATTTTCGTGGCTTGCGAGTTTTCTCTGCATCATATCCCCTTTCAGCTCGTTCGGGTCTCTCTGGTTTTTCTTTTCTGGCATAAGAATCTTCTTCTTCACTTTCACTTTCATATTTATCTTTTCGTTTCTTCTTCTTTTTCTTCACCTAACAAAAACAAATGAGTCTTCCCATCCATCATATGAAACTTACAAATAATGGATTTCCGTCTCTACTCGAGCATAATGACCTGTTTCTTTGAACTGAATGACTTCAAAGAAACTTTAGCTATTTCTCTGTAAGTCTACCGTTTGACTTTTCTGAAATCTTTAATATTTTCAGAATAATAGTGTATTTCTTCCTTTTCAAGAATTTAAGAAAAAAATTTCAAACCATTGCAATTTCTAAACTGCTTGACGCAACATGAAACAATTTCCAAGAAAACTATGGTTTGTGAATGCCTACAATATGGTATCAAGTAAAGTCTGTCACCCTTGTGGTTTATGATTTAGAAAATTGATGACGTCACATCACTGACATAGACACAACATTTCATAGACATAGACAAGAAAGCACTGCAATGAAACATCAGTGATCTGGCCGCTATTACAAACCAAGGCTTTAGAGACGTGCGCGGGTTATCTCGTACTTTCGGATTGTTTACAAAAATCGTGTAGCCCCTTTAAAGGGGCTCCGTCGTCAAAATGTAAACAAAACGATTATTTTTGCAGTGTTTTGAAAGGTGATATCACACAGGATTTTCGTATCTTTTTCAAAATGAAAGTTGCTGTTTGGGCATTAATCCTTGTACTTCACTAAGGAACAAACCAAACATTCATATCTTCTACGATTGCTCGGATATAAGTGGATTTTTAACGGTCACTTCTTTGTGGCTTGGGTGAAGCCACCAAAAAAACTGCAGAGAACAATGGATGAACATGGAAAATCCCCGATACGTGCGAGTTTACGGATTTGTTTATTGTTTGACGACTGAGCCCCTTTAAAGCTTTTACTTCAAAATTACCTCGGTTACAATTCTTGTATCTTCATTTTCCTCATAATTCTTCACTTTCCGTTTCTTCCCTTCATTAGAAGATTCATCAGTCTCGACAGTTTTATATTTTTCTTTTTTAGCCTTCTTCTTTTTTTCTCTATCATCTTCACTGTCACTGCTCGAACTTTCATACTTTGCCTTTTTCTTCTTCTTTTTCTTGCTTTCTGGTTTTTCTTTATAAGCTAATTCTTCCTCAGATTCCCCTTGTCTTTTCTTTTTCTTGTGTTTTTTAGAAGTTGCTGTTTCTGATTGTGAGTCATCGTCTTCTCTGATCTTTCGCTCACGTTTATCTTCTCCTGAAAGCATTCAGAACTTCTTTTAAGGGCTAGGACTCAGGAGCATATGTTTCAAATCTTTAAAAAGGTTGTATTATCGTTTGATTGCTGATATGTCCATAACCA
Organism: Aurelia aurita complex sp. Pacific; assembly: GCA_004194395.1. Lineage (NCBI taxonomy): Eukaryota > Metazoa > Cnidaria > Scyphozoa > Semaeostomeae > Ulmaridae > Aurelia > Aurelia aurita complex sp. Pacific. The sequence goes on from REGL01001334.1 coordinate 22,804, forward strand.
ATGAACCGATTTTCGAAAACTTTTCGTTTTATCCGATTGCCGAAAGGCTAAATTGTATTCAAGGATGTTGGTTATGGTTTTACGCCGATGTTTTCTTGTCGTAAAGAAGATCGATAAACCTGCTCAAATTCAAACCTTCGATGGCATGAAAAAGAAATGACATGAAAAAGAAACGGCATACTTCTCCAGTCAACATTTCAGATGTGATACAAAAGCCTGAACTTATATTTCGTTTAGATAATACGAATTTAGTTAATACTGAATTCAGAGAATATGAATACGAGTTCAGCCTTTTGCATCACATCTAAAATGTTGACTGGAAAGGTAGGCCATGTCTTTTTTCATGCCATCCAAGGCTTGAGCTTAAGCAGGTTTATCAATCTTCTTTTCGACATGGAAAACATCGTCGTAAAACCACAACCGACATCCTCAAATACAACTTAGCCTTTCGGTAATCAAATACAACAAAGGTTTTTGAAAATCGGTTCTTTGGTTATGGATACGTAAGCAATCAAGCGATAATACATCATTTTGAGACACCTGGTATTTCTTTGATCTGAATGGCTTCAAAGAAACATCAGATCTTTTGTTATAATCCTACCGCTGGATTTTCTAAAATCTTAAATATTTTTAGGATTAGAGTGTTTTTCCTCTTTTTAAGCAATTAAAGAAAAATTTTGAAAACAATTAAAACCATCTCAATTTTTAAACATGAAACAAATTTCAAGAAAACCCTAGGTTATTGATGTCTAAAATATCGTATCAAGCACAACTTTGTCACTCTTCTTGTTTACAATTTAGAAATTTGATGATGTCATATCTTCAAATGAATTGAAATATGAAATACACACTGTTGCACAAAATAAGTGGAAAGATTTCTTACCTTTCAGCTGAATATTCCTGACATTTTCATCTCTGTCAATTTGCATATATAATTCAGCTTTTTCCTTCCTTTCTTTTTCTTTCTTGCTTTTACGAATAGGAACCTCTTCTTCATAGATTTCAGCAATTGTTTGTTTTTTCTTCAAACTGGCATCTTTCTTAAATTCTATCTTGAGTCTTTCCCCTTCTTGAATTTTTCTCTTGTCTGCAAAAGCAAGCAATAATTTGCAAGCAATAATTTGCAAGCAATAATTTGCAAGCAATAATTTGCAAGCAATAATTTGCAAGCAATAATTTGCAAGCAATAATTTGCAAGCAATAATTTGCAAGCAATAATTTGCAAGCAATAATTTGCAAGCAATAATTTGCAAGCAATAATTTGCAAGCAATAATTTGCAAGCAATAATTTGCAAGCAATAATTTGCAAGCAGTAATTTGCAAGCAATAATTTGCAAGCAGTAATTTGCAAGCAATGATTATCATATTGCCATGGAAATGATCTGTATAGTAATTAGTTATTCACAAATGAGCAAATAGGCTAAGGATGATAACGATTGCTATTGATGATGTAGCANTTTTTTGTGGCTTGGGTGAAGCCACCAAAAAAACTGCAGAGAACAATGGATGAACATGGAAAATCCCCGATACGTGCGAGTTTACGGATTTGTTTATTGTTTGACGACTGAGCCCCTTTAAAGCTTTTACTTAAAAATGTTAAGTTAGAGTGATGGAGAAACAATTATAATTACCTCGGTTACTATTCTTGTATCTTCATTTTCCTCGTAATTCTTCACTTTCCGTTTCTTCCCTTCATTAGAAGATTCATCAGTCTCGACAGTTTTATATTTTTCTTTTTTAGCCTTCTTCTTCTTTTCTCTATCATCTTCACTGTCACTACTTGAACTTTCATACTTTGCCTTTTTCTTCTTCTTTTTCTTGCCTTCTGGTTTTTCTTTATATGCTAATTCTTCCTCAGATTCCCCTTGTCTTTTCTTTTTCTTGTGTTTTTTAGAAGTTGCTGTTTCTGATTGTGAGTCATCGTCTTCCCTGATCTTTCGCTCACGTTTATCTTCTCCTGAAAGCATTCAGAACTTCTTTTAAGGGCTAGGACTCAGGAGCATAGGTTCGTTCAAATCTTTAAAAAAGTTGCATTATCGTTTGATTGCTGATATGTCCATAACCAATGAACCGATTTTCGAAAACTTTATTTCATCCGATTGCTGAAAGGCTAAATTGTATTCGAGGATGTTGGTTACGGTTTTACGCCGATGTTTTCTTGTGGAAAAGAAGATCGATAAACCTGCTCAAATTCAAGCCTTAGATGGCATGAAAAAGAAACGGCATGAAAAAGGAACGGCTTACTTTTCCAGTCAGCATTTCAGATGTGATACAAAAGGCTGAACTTATATGTCGATTAGAGAATACGAATTCAGCTAATACTGAATTTAGAGAATATGAATAAGAGCTCAATCTGCTGTATCATATCTAAAACATTGACTGGAAAAGTAGGCTGTTTCTTTTTCATGCCATCTAAGACCCTGTTTACACGGTAGCGGATCAAAAGTGTTGCGGATCAAAGTGTTACGGATCACCCTCCTGTCTACACGGTAGCGGATCAAAACTGTATCGGATCACGGTCTCGTCTACACGGCAGCGGATCAGCGGTCACCATAGAAATAGGGCGAGGTCCCATCCAAGATTTTCTCGGATTTTCAGTGATTTCCTTTTAACGTCAACATTTCAAAACAAACTGCAATTATGATTAAACCTCGTTTGTATGGAAAATACCCTCGTAATGAATCCGAATCAAAATTGATGCGGATCACTTGCGTTTACACGGCACAGAGCAAGAGTGATCCGATACAAAAGTGATCCGACACAAAACGAGTTCGCTTTCGTAGCAGGATCAAAATTGATGCGGATAGCGGAGCAGAAGTGTATCGGATCACTACGAGCTCGTGTAAACGGGAGGCTGATCCGCAACACTTTTTGTATCGGATCAAAAGTGATCCGCTACCGTGTAAACGGGGTCTAAGACTTGAGCTTAAGCAGGTTTATCAATCTTCTTTTCGACATGAAAACATCATTGCAAAACCACAACCGACTTACAATTTAGCCTTTCGGCAATCAAATAAAACAAACTTTTCGAAAATTGGTTCTTTGGTTATGGATACGTAAGCAATCAAACGATAATACATCATTTTGGGACACCCGGTATTTCTTTGATCTGAATGACTTCAACAAAGAAACTTCAGATCTTTTGCTATAACCCTATCGTTGGATGTTCTAAAATCTTAAATATTTTCAGGATTAGAGTGTTTTTCTTCCTTTTTAGCAATTAAAGAAAAATTTTGGAAACAATTAAAACCATCGTAATTTGTAAACATGAAATAATTTCAAGAAAACCCTAGTTTAGAAACTTTAGAAATTTGATGATGTCACATCCTCAAATGAGTTGAAATATGAAATATACACTGTTGCACAAAAGAAGTGGAAAGATTTCTTACCTTTCAGCTGAATATTCCTGACATTTTCATCTCTGTCAATTTGCATATATAATTCAGCTTTTTCCTTCCTTTCTTTTTCTTTCTTGCTTTTACGAATAGGAACCTCTTCTTCGTAAATTTCTGCAATTGTCTGTTTTTTCTTCAAACTGGCATCTTTCTTAAATTCTATCTTGAGTCTTTCCCCTTCTTGAATTTTTCTCTTGTCTGCAAAAGCAAGCAATAATTTGCAAGCAATAATTATCATATTGCCATAAAATGATCTGTATAGTAATTACAGTAGCTACAGTAAAAACCCGCACGTAAGAACCTAAGATTTTGAACTCAGCCTGTTTAGGTTCTTATGCAATGAGGCACATCCAGTAATCAGGGTGTAGGTTCTTAATATAAGGAAATATGTCAATATACATCTTATTTGCACTCTTGGCCCTTTCCAGTTCAACCCAATCTTACCTAGTTTACCCATGCAGGCCCTGCCTATCACAGTTCTGTAAGTAATGGTTTGGAGTTCATGAAGGAGGTCGATTGGCAAAAATGTTGCATTTATTTCCCAATCAATGAATGAAACCCTTTATCAAGAACCTGGTTAAGATATCAGCCTGAAATGGTTCTTGTTTATTTTGGGTACAAAATATATTATTTCAGGCTGTAGGTTCTTAATAGATGAATGTTCTTATGTGCGGGTTTTTACTGTACTCAACTCATTAATGAGAATATAGGCTAAGGATGATGACAATTGCTATTGATGATGTAGCAATTGAATTAATAAATAGTTCTGAAGAGGTCCTCAAAAGTGTTATGATCGGAAACTGTATTTACATACTGAGTGATTTAAAAAAGTTAATATGTTTGATGCGCAGTGGAATAAAAAGTACATGGGCAAACATTCAAACTAAAATGTTAATCAATCAATCAATCAATCAATCAATCAGTCAAACTTAGAAATGACAATTTTGTTTGGTAAAAGCACTAATCTTCTAGACCTAGAAATTAGAAATAGCTGGTACAACAAGGGAGATAAATACGGAAACAATAATTCTGCTTTCTATCATCAGCATAGGGGGAGATAAAATTTGGGGGGGGCTGCCCGATAAAAAATCCATTGTTTAAGAGAATTTTGCCCGACTTAGCACGGATTTCTACCCGATTATGGCTAAGTTTTGCAAGGATTTTTGACGTTGGGGGGCCTGCAGCCCCCCCAGCCCCCTGTCTCCTACGCCTATGCTTTCTATTCTAGTCCATGATTTACTACCCATTGACATTCAAATTCTATATCTGAAACCGACAATCGAATGGAATCTATATTTCAGTAGCAGGTAAATCATGGACCAAAATCAAACCTGGAATTCTTGTTCCCATGAAGACCCCTTATAAGCAAGCAGTTTCCTTAATTTTGGGTAAAAAAGGTAAGTGATTTTAACCACACAATTTCCACAGCTAAGTTAGCCTTTGGCTGATAGATTAACATTTCAGTTTTTGATTATTGGCCCATTCTTTTCATTCCACATCCTATCAAATGTCTTAACATTTCACTCACCCAGTAAAATTCAAAGATTGCATCATAATCTCATAGTTTTCAATTCTGTTAGTGTACAGTTTCCACAAAAACTTACATCTTTTGTGTATAGGCGTTTATTATTTTTCATCCAAGCTGCATTCAATATTAATCCATCATTTTTTACATACCTTTCTTAGTTTCTGGGCTCTCTAGTTCTTGGTAATTTGCATCATCACTAAAATTGGAAAATATATATTTCTGATTAGGAACTACAGGACAACAGAAATGCATTCCAGGAGAGAAATGTCTCTTTAGAGCAAGGTGAAATGCAACTACCTACATATTTTTCTGTGTGAGAAGATTCCTTATGATATGATCAAGTGTTTCAGGCATACTTCTTAACATAGAAATTTTTGTAAAATCAAATTTGTCAATATCTTTAGAGCTCATAAATATGCAAGAAAAATCAGAAAAATAGTTCAGTCATTTTGGCTTTAAGGCCCAGTTTAAACATCATTTTTTGCAGTGTTGAATTTAAAAGATCCTGTTAAAAACTTCTATATGTCAATTAAATTCAACAAAAAACAATGTATAAATCACCTGCCGTTTTGATAAGATAAATGGCAGGAGTTCACCAGCTCTATCATATCAAACAACAGAAAAACGACTTCATTTAAACATCATATTTCTGCCGTGTTTAATCAATCAATTCTAGGCTTTTGTCCGCAGTTTCTATGGTTATCAGCCATTGCGCTTGTGCATTTTCAATAATGACCATTTTAACCATTTTAATTTCAATCCGATATGGCACACAGTTCAATTCGACACATAAAAAAAATGATGTTTAATCTAGGCCAACTAAAACTTGGATCATTCAAATTGGCCATGCACTGTTGGTTTTACGAATTTTTGAAAGCGGAAACTTTTTTCTGGAATAAATATAGGAATATACATCACCAGAAATGTTTTTCATTACCTATCCAAGTGTCTATCAGATCTCTTAGATTTCTTCATTTCCGGGCCAATGTCGTGACTGAACTTGCATTTATTACCATATGGACAATCACCTTCTCTCAAAAAAGTCCTGCACTTATCTGGCTGTAAAAGAACGAATTGAGTAATTATTGAAACACTGTTTTGAAGACAATAAGCTATGTATGTATGTATCATTTGCCACAATTACAAGTATTTACAAGTTATATAATATAAAAATAGATACAATACAATATATAATGTTAAAAACGTAAAGGAAAAACACCCCTAATTACAGTGGCAGGGATAGCATTAAAAGGTCAAGATGACCTTAATTCCATAATGGTCCCCTTAGAGGTGCTGGTACAACGAAAAACGTTAGAAAAAAAATATATACAAAACTGTTGTTTGTTTTCGGTATAAACATGGTTTATAAGACCATACCATGATCGGGAGAGATGATGACAAGTCTTAATAGAAGACATATATGTCATCTTCCTCTTTTTGTATGTTTTGGAAAAAGTTCTCTTTGATCTTATGTTTGAATGTGTTGATATTGTTTGTTGATTTAATCTCTGATGAAAGACTATTCCATGTTTTGGGCCCTAGATAAGATAGATATTTTTGTCCAGCAGTAGTTTTGCGAAATGGAATATCCAATTTGAACTTGGACCTTCGTGTTGTTCGGCCCTGGTTGACTGGATGAAATATCTCAGCACTGTATGCTGGAGCTCAGTTTTGCATCTTCCTTAAAAGCAAGATTTTTTCGATAGGGGATTTCTGTTTTAATAAATTACTACATTTGATAAGAATTTGTGTCACCTTTATACTTTGTAAACAAATTATAAGGATAGTGTGTTCTTAGCCTGTATGCAGACTCTCTGGACTAGAGCAAGGGAGAAAACTAGGTCTGAACAACCAATCCATTTTTCTTGTTCAAGGGTCCATAAGGATCAAGGAATCAAATTTGATTGGCATGAGGAAATTGTATTCTCTTCCTTGGTTTGCAAAATATTGATGCAAAGCAATGTCTGGACTGGTAAATGCTTGATGAAGCATTGCAAATTATGTGCGCAATGCATTTTGTAGAGGAGACTCCAGACTGCTCTATATGTTGCAAATGCCACAGATCTTCTGTCTGCAATTTCAAGTATAACAAAGGAGAAACAATAGAGTCATAGTTCTTTAAACAACGGCCAGGCGTGCATCTTCCATGTGCACTGTGCAACCTTATCAGTCTGAGTCTGGTCTCTTAAATAGGTTAACTAAACAAGAGAGAAGAGCCCCTCCCCCTGATAAAAACCAAAAAGTAGGTTTTCATGTTTGCAACTTGTAAGTTTGGCCCTCTTTCCCAAATGGGAAACGTTGCCCAATCAGGCAAGGCAACACTATTCAAATTCATTGAATATCTACTCTAACTTGTTGCCTGATTTGGGCAACGTTGTGAATTGGGCAACAAAAATAGAAAAAAATGTTCTACTACAGTGAGCTTTTGTTTTTAAATACTGAATCCAAGTTTCTAAAAAAAATTGTTTTCTTCTGATCTACCGTACGGTTAATTTGTAGATACAGCTTCACATTTTGTTTCACAGCTAAATTGAATTGGATTAATTGTGGCCTAATAAAAATTAAATACGAACCTCATAACTTGCACCGGCCGTTCCAAGCCTTTCGAAGACGCTCTTTTTCTTGGATTTATAAGGAAGATCAGTTGAAGTTATTGCTTCAGTAGACAATCGTCGATTTGAATCAACGGTGACTTTTCTGGTCGTTTTTGACATTATTTAAAATGCCAACCGCCAAATGTTTCTGCCAAATGATCCACCATGTTTCTTTCAATCGAACAAACAATGCATGCAGCTGCTTGCTACTACTTCATGTAATTTGCTTTCGAAAATATTCGCGTTGTTGTTGCTCTATATTTGTCCGACAAGGATGTGCCGGGTCACAGTGATCCAGCAAGTGGAAGAAATATCAAAAAATGAAGTTGCTTATTTCCGACCACTGATCATACCACTCAAAATAAGATATATTAGCCATCAAAATAAAAAAAATTTCATCGAAATCGGACATGCGAGCCCAGAGAAAATCGGGCTCAAAGTTTGGTGAAATGTACAAGTGTCAATTTCATGGCAATTTTATCAAATCTTCCTCTTATTGGTTAATTAATGCCAAAATTCAACTTCTCATTTCTTGGCTCAGAAATGTCCGATTTGTATGAAATCAGCTTTATTTAGTACATGAATATAACAGCTTTTAACGGATTATCAGCCAGAAGAAATACGGATTCTAATTTCACGCTTAATTGGACATGCTCAGGGGCAGCACGATTTTGGCATTTTTGGCATCAAAATGTGGAAATTTCATTTTTACACTTGAAAAACAAAAAAGTGACTCAAAGTGACTCTACCAGACTCACTTTTTGTGGAAGTACCACGTCTCAGCTAAAAATCTACCGAGGGGATCGTACAGAATCGCATAGAAAAAAAAGTTATGCGCAATTAAAAAAGCCAAATGTACCTCTTGATTTTGAAGAAAGAGTTGGGTTGTTGTTGTTGCTTTCCAAGCAACATGAAATGGAATGGAATTGTTGAAAGTAACTGCTAGTGACTTCAATTCATCTTTTGAGGAAATTCAATCGTAAAATTGAAATAAAGCTTTTTCACTGCTCCTCCACAGAGATAGATAACAAAGCATTGTAAACTGCTTCTTTTTGATCATTTCTTCACACAGCGTTAGGTCAACAACTTTATAACGTCCAAGATAGCTTCATTATGAAGTGCACTAACTTCTAAGCTAGTTACATCTAGAAAACTTGATAAAAAGACTAGGATGTAGTTAATAGTTACGAATCGCATTTTGTTCCTTCGATAAAACTTCATTCGTACATAGACTAAATCAGCTATTCCTCCTCATTGGAAACATAGGCAACTGGAGAAAAGTGTCCTTTTTTGTCAACAGATCCTGTATCACCTTTGCAATTACCGGGGTTGATGTTATTAGCATTCTTACAAAAATGTCATGAAGGCTGGCTTGAAAAGAAGATTGTCTCGCTCTACATCCTGCCCTACTACGGAAACTGAGAACGTGTTTGTTCTATGCTTTAACTCCACTCTCAGACCAAATAGCAATTGTTCCTCGGTCCTGCATTTTAAAGAGCGAGACAGCCTCCTGTTCAAACCAACATTCATGACATTTTTGTAACAATGCTAGAAAATCAGCTCCGGTGGTAATTACAAAGGTGAGACAAAATCTATGACAAAAAAGGACAGTTTTCTCCAGTTGCCCATGTCTACAATGAGGAGGAATCGCTGTTCAGTCTATGTAAGAATGAAGTCTTATCGAAGGAGCAAAAGACGATTCATAAATATTAACTAGATCATAGTCTTTTTATCAAGTTTTCTAGATGTAACTAGCTTAGAAGTTAGTGCACTTCATAATGAAGCTATCTTGGACGTTATAAGTTGTTGACCTAACGCTGTGTGAAGAAATGATCAAAAAGAAGCAGTTTACAATGCTTTGTTATCTGTCTCTGCGGAGGAGCAGTGAAAAAGTTTTATTTCAATTTTACGATTTGAATTTCCTCAAAAGATGAATTGAAGTCACTAGCAGTTACTTTCAACAATTCCATTCCATTTCATGTTGCTTGGAAAGCAACAACAACAACCCAACTCTTTCTTCAAAATCAAGAGGTACACTTGACTTTTTCAATTGCGTATAACTTTTTTTCTGTACGATTCTGTACGATCCCCTCGCTAGATTTTCAGCTGAGACGTGGTACTTCCACGAAAAGTGAGTCTGGTAGAGTCACTTTGAGTCACTTTTTTGTTTTTCAAGTGTAAAAATGAAATTTCCAAATTTTGATGCCAAAAATGCCAAAATCGTGCTGCCCCAGAGCTTGTCCATTTCCAAGTGAAATTAGAATCCACATTTCTTTTTGCTAGTATTCCGTTGAAAACTGGTATATTTATGTACTAAATAAAGTTGATTTCATAAAAATCAGACACTTCTGAGCCAAGAAATGAGAAGTTGGATTTTGGCATTAATTAACCAATTAGAGGAAGATTTGATAAAATTGCCATGAAATTGACACTTGTACATTTCACCAACTTTGAGCCCGATTTTCTCTGGGTTCGCATGTCCGATTTCAATGAAATTTATTTTATTTTGATGGCCAACATATCTAGTTTGGAATAGTATGATCAGTGGTCAGAAATAAGCAACTTCATTTTTTGGTATTTCTTCCACTTGCTGGATCACTGTGCGCCGTGAATACGCCCTACATCTCGAGGCTTTTTCAAAACCTCAGAAAACAGAGAAATGCTACAAAAAACTTCAACGAGTTGCAAAATCTCCAATCCTAGAAATAAACTTACACCTTTTACTCTCTTATCCATTAAATCCAAACTGTTATCTTACAAGTTTTACAATTTCAAACTGCGTCAGAATTTCCTTTTCCTTCGTAAGGCCTACAGAGGTAAAAAGGGTAAAGCTTGGGGTAAATTGGGTAAGGAACAATATGGAGATAAAGTTAACCCTAGGAAATAACACTATCCATTTTACCGAGGGGTGTATCACTCTTCCGAAATGGCGTACGAGGATTTTTTTAAACAATGGAATTTTTAGGGATTTTTTATGGATTTTTCTTCAAAACAAAGGAATTTTTGCCAAAGGTGTACGGGATTTTTACAGAGTGATACGCCCCTCGCATTTTACCCCCTTCCCGCAGCTAACCCATTGTACCCCTGCAGATCTTACTTTTTCCAAACAACTAGTGTCGCAGTTATAACAGACAGAGCTAGGTTCAAGGAAACCGGGGGTATTTCTCAATGCTATTTGAACTTTTCACAAACTCGTTTCCCACCAAGAATCGGACTCGTATCAGTCATAAATTAGTTCTCATACTGAACGGGGCAGTGGTAGTTTTTTGCTGGTAATGGTGCGAAGGGGCAGGAGTTCATAGCTCTCCAGCGAAGGTAGGCCCCCTTTCAGAAAAGTATCTTGCATTCTGAAATATTGCCCAAACAGCCCCCCCTCTCTCCCAGAACCCTCGCATAGCTACCGATCCTCTGTTTCTTCTCGATCGGGAGCCAAGTCTCCTTACAGGAAGACTTTCTGCTCCTTTAAAGTCACATGACTGTTCATTGACTGCAGTTAGAAGCTTTGAAACATGCCAATGTCCTTCGCAGAGGCTTCTGGGGCATCGTCTGCCCATTCATCATCACTGTAGTCGTCAAAATTGCTTGAGTCCCCTGCGTGGGCGATCTTTGGTTGTATAGGCGGCTAGGAAAGAAATTGAAGAAAAATATCATATAAAACTGGTCAATAGCAAGTTTTGTATGGTGCCGCATGAGCCACACCACAGACTTATCACAATCGTGGAAGTTGAAAACCTTGATAAACTGATAATCGCGCCGTCATTCCATTCAATAAACGAAGCGAAAACTGGGACTAAGATGGATAGTCTAGGTGTCCTACTCAAAAGTTCCAATTATTGAAAATTCATAGCATCAAAAGTATTTGATTGATGGAAATGAATTGAATTCTGCTTGGTAAAACAAGAATTTCAAGGTTGTGAAATGCCTAAAAAGGCATAAAACAGCATTAAGGGAAGAAACCAAAACGGGAAACTTTGCGGGAATAAACTTTCGCGAATTAGGTTTCTTATCATATTTTTATAATGTCTCAAATGTTCCTCAACTCCTCCATGACTCTTCCAAATCGTCCATTAGCCATCTGATTGGACCTTGCTTACAAAACGCCACCTCGTTGACCGATAAAAATAGATGTGGCACAAGACCAATTTAACAGTATTGATCTCTTTAATTGGCCAATGTGAATGGCGCATTTGTCTTTGAAATAGAGTATAACCTAGTGAAATAAATTATTAATGCTTACTTTTAACCTCTTGTTGTAAACATCTAACCAATTGATGTCATCAAACCAGCGATGAGTTTTTATTTCTTCGACACCTCTCTAGGAACCAAAAAAGTATTATTGTTTAAAGGATGACATTCTTTCTGTGGGGCAACTCATTAATAAACAGATGAATTCTTTACCAGGATGCATTGCCTTCCAACTAAGGGTCTGTAACGATCCTGAAGGGATGCGATTAACATGGTAAAAATTCCTCATCGCCATCTTTAGCGTTTGTAAGAGAAACTGGACCAGAGATAAATAATACTTTTTATCCCTGAAATGGACAAACAAATTTCAAATGAGGAGACTATAGTTGCAATGAAACTATAACCAAAGTTTTTGCTGATATCCAACAACAACAAATCCCCACCTGCGTCTCGAGTACTTAACCCTTTACCCTTCTCGCCACAAGGAAGCTTCCTTGAATGTTAATTCAATATTCATATCGCTATTGCCTTGACCAGTGTACATAACCTTATTACATTATCTTTTTGCCTTAACATTTAAAATTTCTCTTAAATGAAACTTCTTATCTAAAATGGCTTCATTAGTGGCGGATCGGCTAGGGAATTATCAAAGTGTGGAATTCTGGTTTTTATTTTGCAGGGTTTTTAATATTTCCTTTGATAAGATGTTACCAAATTTGCGATAAAATGATTTTCTTGAAAAACCTAACAATGGTTATATGTTTCATCATGGCGATATTTCAGCCACCAATTGACTTTTTGTTATAACACTGAAACACTGCCAGGAGATAGATTATGGCCCGGAAACTTTCTCTGACTTTTTGCTGCTACTTATTGTGCAACGACTCAAGAAGTTTCATGAAAATATTTAGACAAATGAGGGAGAAGGAGACAATTTACTGGGACTGACTCTGCCAGAACCGCCAATTCTCGAACATAAATTTTCGCGAAAAAAGTAGCAAAATAGCAATATTTTGCAAATAGATTTTGGAGGCTTGTATTATTTGATGTAATCTATCATAATTCTCATGTTTGGATGGAAATTGCGCTTCAAATGAACTTTTATCGCATTTTCCTGATTTTGGGCGATTTTGCCACTTTTCTTGACTGTCAAGCAAAGAAAAATGTTGACGCAAGCAATTATGACGGCTTATTTTAGGTTAACTTTCATATTCTCATAAGGTACATGCCTGGGGCGATTACGTAGTACACCAAATCTGGTTGCTCTATCTATTGCCAGTCAAGAGTTAGGTAGGAAGCCCCCCCCCCCAATAAAAATAGGACGTGTCAGATAGCGTAACCACTATAGGGTTAAACATTGGACTTCAAGTCATGAATAATACCCACAAAATCCATGAAAAACAATGCAAACGGTCACAATGCATGCCGGTTACCCAAGAGCCTTTATACAAACGACATCTCAATTATCTTACATTTTAAAGTTAAAGGCACACCGTCGTGGCACTGATTGGATGAATAAGACAATATGAATGAAACTGAAACTGAAATACGGGTGAAATTCGCGAAAGTGATAACGATCTGACTCCCTTTATTCTCGAAACAAAGTATGATCCAAGAGCACGAAGGCTTGCTAATGATTCAGAGGCCAGGTCTTCTAGCCAATCACAGCCACGACAGTGTGCCCTTCATCAGCAGAGTTAAAAGTATCTCAGCTAAGGAACTGGGCAATCTAAATATAGCTTGATAGATGAAAACAATAAGAACATCAGTGGCATGTGACCTCATCATTTTATTCTACTTTTAGATTTTATGGCTATATCCTTGCTTATCTGCTTTAACTCTTAAAAGTAGCGGAAGGGAGAATAAGAAATGATAGCTTATGATGGAAGGGGGGGGGGCAATGGGAACGTAACAAAGAGTTTTACCCTTGATCCGCCAAGCCTCGCTGTTCGGTCTGAATCTAGTAGTCTTGATATCAAATCCCTAGAAAGACAATTTAAAATAGTAATAAATAAAGTTATAAAAGATATAACTAATAACAAAATAAAAGGTGATAAGTCTCATTTGTTACAATGTATTTGACTGCAATCTACAAATCTAAGTCTCCTTGGAGTATTTTCAAATTTGAAACGGATCACATACAATCCTATTGCCACAGGAACTATGAACGATTTTCATAATACACTCTGGTATTTGAAAGTGAAAATTGTCTGAATAACAAGACAATATCTTTGCAAACGTTACAAAGGCAATGTCGAATTCTTCTTCTTCTCCCTATATTTCTACACCAAGCATCCGAGGGAAGTTTTAGGACGCTGAGAAGCTAAGTTTATCAAAGCAGCGTCCTGGTCCTCCCTCTCGATGTGACGACACCAAGTGATTCCTTTAGCCTGTAATTACAGAGAGCTGGCCCCAGGGGGGGGGGGTACTCCATAACTTTCAATACGGGGGGGTCCATGCCACTATTTCTTTGCTGACCCCTAAATATTGAGCCTGATGTTTTGGGGACCCCAAATATTGAGTCTAACGTTTTGAAGACCCAAAATATTNCATAACTTTCAATACGGGGGGGTCCATGCCACTATTTCTTTGCTGACCCCTAAATATTGAGCCTGATGTTTTGGGGACCCCAAATATTGAGTCTAACGTTTTGAAGACCCAAAATATTGTTATCTATTTCTGGGGTCCCTGAAACTTTTTGAATGATTTCAATTTGAGCTTCTTGATCTTTCTCAGTTTTTGAATACAGTAATACCAAAATATTTCTTCATGATTCGCAACTTCATGGCAAAATTGCAAGATTCTTCCTTTCTTCAGATTTGTGGACCCCAAATATTGAATTTCTGTCCATGTTGTAATTCACAGACCCAAAATATTGATTGAACATGAAATTTCGGGCCCCAAATATTGGCATGGACCCCCCCGTATTGAAAGTCAATGAGTACCCGCCCTGGGGAGCTGGCGACGCTCCTTACTCTAAGTGGTAGGTTCGACAGGGCGGAGACTCGAACCACCAACCTTCAGATCAAGCGTGCTGCACTGAGGCATCCCCGCAGTCTAGTGTACTTATCAAAGAAAGAGTAGGGAAGGGCAGTTACTGATACGAGAGTGCTTGATAACTTACGATTCTGATGTTTCTTCCAGGTATTTAGGCCAAATTATGTGACCACCAAGTATTCTTTCGTATGTCCCAAATTGGCTATTATCTGTGAACGGTGGAGTGCTGCAAAAAAGAAAGAAAATAACATTATTCATTCTATTTCTAGCCTTTTGTATTTGATGATTTCGACAAGTGCGTTGATGGCGTTGATATTGTTTAGCTAGAGGAACAATAACGGGCGTAGGAATTTTCTTTGTCCTATTTATAGATTGCCTCTACTTTATAGCTCCGTTCAGTCTACTTTTCAGCAATCTTTAATATTTCCGAAATTACAACGTACTTTATATCTAAACTCATTTGAGGATGTGACGTCATCAAATTTCCAAATTGTAAACCAGAAGAATGAAAAAATTTTGCCTGCTACCATATTCTAGACATTCATAAACTACGTTTTTCTTGAAAATTACTCTGCTGTATGATTTCTCAAAAAATTTTCAAAATTTTTCTTTAGTTCTTAAAAAAAAGAAAAACACTAATTTTGAAAATATTGAAGATTTCCGAAAAGTCTAAAGGTTGAATTATAGCGAGATAACAAAAGTTTCCTTGAAGCTATTCAGTTCAGAGAAATAGGTAATAGAACTTTACACCAACCTATTTATAGATTTGGAACCTATTCTCGTTCAATTCCGGAAAGCAACAAAACTCAAAATGTACAAGCACAATAAAAAGTACAGGACTGTCATAATTAAAGGGGCTCCGTCGTCAAACAGTGAACAAATCCTTAAACTCGCACGTGTCCGGGATTATCCATTGTTCATCCATTGTTCTCACCCAAGCCACCAAAAAGCGACCGTTAAAAATCCACTTATATCCGAGCAATCTTAGAAGATATGAATGTTTGGTTTGTTCCTTAATGAAGTACAATGATTAATGCCCAAACAGCAACTTTCATTTTGAAAAAAATACGAAAATCCTGTGTGATATCACCTTTCAAAAAACTGCAAAAATCATCGTTTTGTTTAGATCTTGACGACGGAGCCCCTTTAAGTCATGCTAAATCAAGAGAATGCAAAACAAATTCTTACCCGACAAGCATTTCATAGATTAAAATTCCTAATGCCCAACAGTCAACTGAAAAACTATGTCCTTTATTTTGAATAACTTCTGGTGCGATATATTCTGGAGTGCCACAAAGAGTCCACGTCCTGTACAAGAAAAACATAATAAAATATTAGGACACCGAGAGATATACCAAACACTACGACTTAAAAATCTGTCTCAAAGTAGTGTCAGATGAAAAGATCCACGAATAAAACAGTTGAAATGTTTTGTATCATTAATTTTGTGTTGTCAAAAATCTCACATATTGCATAAAATGTTTGAGAATCTGTAGCTCTAAAACCAATTATCAGGTTGATGAAAATTGATGATAACTACATGGCTTATCAACTTAGAAAAGAGACTTAAGTTTATCTTCGTGTGTGATTCGAAATATACTGGACTGTCAATTAATCAAAACATGATTTGAGTCTTCCATCTTTTTACCTTTTGGCCTTAATTACAATTGCGTTTTTAATAAAAGAAGTTAATATCTGAAAAAACTGTTTGTCGTCTTTCTCAGCATAGGTTCCAAATCTTTAACTCGGCGTAAAAAGGTGGGTGTAAAGTTCTGTGATCTATTTCTTCTGACTGAGTGGCTTGAAACAAACTTTAGTTACTTATCTTTAATTCTACCGTTGGAATTTTCAGAACTTTTCAATATTTTGTTAAATTTCAGCGTATGTTACATTTTAATTCATTTGAGGTTGTGACGTCATCAAATTTCTAAATCATAAACCAGAAAAATGACAGACCTTTGCTTGATACCATATTGTAGACATCCATAAACTATGGTTTTCTTCGAAAATATTTCATGTTGGTTCAAACAGTTAGAAATTACGATGGTTTTAAGTTTTGTTGAAAATTTTTCTTGAATTCTTAAAAAAGTAGAAAAACACTCTAATTCTGAAAATATTGAAGACTTCAGAAATGTCCAACAGTAGAATTATAGAGAATTAGCTGAATTTTCTTTAAAGTCATTCAGTTCAAAGAAATAAGTAATTGAATTTTACACCAGCCTTTTTAAAGATTTGGAACCTATGCTGTGTTTCTCCAGGGTTTACAACTCAGTTCGATGCAATTATCATCCTTTTTGGATACTTGCAAAGTCATATGCAGACTAGCCTGTGTTCCAGACCACTTGGAAAGGAAAGTGGTCTGTGTAACCAAGCACTAATCCGTGTTCAGACGATGAATTAAATTGCGAAATAATTAAGGGCTATTCTTTCACGGATCTGATTGGCTGCAATGAAGTCAGTGATCAACACAACGCATGTCTTTGTGAACATGTGTGTTTGAAACAAACCAGGGCTGATCGTTATCACTTTGCACGGGCGTAAAAACTCAGTAGGATTAGCAGGCATTCATATCTCCTATTCTTTCATCGTAAAAAGTCAATGGGATTAGCAGATATTGAAATTTTCTATTCTTTGTATTGTAATGTGAGTTCTTCACATGAGACAGGCTTTTCCTTTTGATAACAAAACAAATAGTGATTATGTGAATTATTAGTTGCATATATTAATTTTTCTTCAGATTCCGAAGAAAATTTGTGAACACGGATTAGTGCTTGGTTACACAGACCACTTTCCTTCTCAAGTGGTCTGGAACACAGGCTAATGCAGACTCGTAACAGTTGCGGCTGCTGCAGTCAAGTTTGATGGCATAAGCTTTAGAGGAAGAAAATGATATACTTACATATCTTGAAGTTCTTTTGCAAATCCAAAATCTGTCAATTTAACATGCCCTTCTTCGTCCAGTAAAATATTCTCAGGTTTTAAATCTCTATAAACAATGTCTTTTCCATGTAAATATTCTAATGCTAGAATTACTTCTGCTGCATAAAATTTTGCTTCCGAAGATTTGAATTTCACTTTATTTCGAAGAAATGTAAAAAGTTCTCCACCCGGAAGGAATTCGAGTAACATGAAGATGCATGCGTTTGTGTGGAATGACCAAAAGCTAGAAAGAAAGAAAAGATATAACTATGTGGCCTTTATGCTAAACATATCGGGCAAGCAAAAAAGCATTCCCGTTTGAAAGGCCACTTCTCCCTGGATATCAAGAAGATCATATTGGCAAATATATCATTCAACAGTTGACATGTTCAAATATGTTTTAAAATTTACCTGACTGAAATTGGCCACTCCGTTTTGAAATTATGAGGGATTTTCTCAAGAAAGCCCCTTCAAGAAACCTTCAAAACAGACCTCAAATCACGACCAATTTTCTGCCTTACAGCCATGACTTTTACGTGCTTTAGAATGTGTTAACCCTTTGTGAGGACCAGAGTGTCATCCCTGGGAACATAGCAACATCATTCCGGGCGATTTCAACCTTCCAAGAGGACAACAAGTGCTGAAATATGTTGAAGTCATCTGCTGTAAGGAAGTAATATTGGAAAAGTTTGTTCGTGATTTTGAGCCTGTTTTGAAGGTTTCTTGAAGGGGCTTTCTTGAAAAAATCCCTCATAATTTCAGAACGGAGTGGCCGAATTTAGTTAGGTAAATTTTAAAATGGATTTGAACATGTCCCCCATTAAATGATATGTTTGCTAATATCATCGTCTTGATATCCAGGGAGCAGTGGCCTTTCAAACGGGCATTGCTTTTTTACTCATCCGTTATAATACGCTAAGCATAAAATCAATATTAAAGGGGCTCCGTCGTCAAACAGTAAACAAATCCGAAAACTCGCACGTGTCGCCGATTATCCATTGTTCATCCATTGTTCTCTGCAGTTTGTTTGATGGCTTCACCCAAGCCACCAAAAAGTGACCGTTAAAAATCCACTTATATCCGAGCAATCGTAGAAGATATGAATGTTTGGTTTGTTCCTAAGTGTAGTACAATGATTAATGCCTAAACAGCAAGTTTCATTTTGAAAAAGATACGAAAATCCTGTGTGATATCACCTTTCAAAAAACTGCAAAAATCATCGTTTTGTTTACATTTTGACGACCAAATAAATACAGATACTTTACAAAAACAGGTGGGTTGTTATGAGCACCATGAATCCAAAAGAAGCCTTATGAATCTTAACTAATCAAGAACTTGATGGACAAAAAGCTACATAACTCGACAGTCTAATCCTATTTCTGTTATCCAGCCTTAAAGTTCCCTTTTTATTAATATAACATTCACCCGCCACGTTTTATGCTGTTTCAACATTTTCCAAATGTGAGACAAAAGATTGTTTTTCGCTTAATCTGATTCGACTTTAATAAAAATTTGTTCCATGTTATTAAAAGAAAACTGGCTTACGTGGAGCAGATGGGATTTGATGGCAGCCTACAGTATTTGTGGTAAACACAATTTGCCAGGTTTAGTCGGCAGACAGTTGGAAATGGAAAATGTTGAGTGTACAAAATTTTAAAATTACGTCAAGAAATCAACAATCCATTTACATTTTCATCTTTTAATATTTATCTATTTCTAGGTGGCATCCGAATGTAGTTTCTAGGACATTGAGAAGCCAAGCTCGCAGAAGAAGTGTCATGGTTCTTCCTCTTGATTCGACCACACCTTGTGATTCCTTTCCTTTAGCCTCGAATTGCAGAGAGTTTACGACTCTATATAGCAGGTTTGATTGACATGGCGGAGACTCCGACCACCAACATTCAGATTGGTACGACAATGTAATAAATAAGTAATTTCAGTGCCAATAATAAAATAGATGTGGAATCAGATTGGTATTCAAGCGCCCTACCACCGAGCCATCCCCTCTGCAATCCTTCATTGTTTTGTTGAAACCAAAATTCAGTTATATCTTACTTTCCCTACTCTTCAGCTTTCCCTGACATTCTAAACTTTTCAACTGGTGTTAATAAATGTTCTTTTTCCAATTTTTGCACCCTACTGTTTAGCCTCTGCAAATTTTCTCCCACAGCTTTATTTTGCCGGTAGCCGCTTTCCAACTCCGCAGTAGTCTCGCAGTCTTCTCGTAGCCGAAGAGCTTTGAGCAGGCTACACACAGGCTATCTTCTCGGGGTTACCTCACAATTTGGAGGGATTTAGAAGAACGGATCTGTACAACTCATATCGCCCTTGCGTAAAACCACTGGCTTGGAGAAAAGGGTGGGACCTGGGTATACCAGTAAACTTTCTGGTCAATGATAGAATGCGAGAGATTGTTTAATGCTGGAAACATGCTTGAGACGAATTTTCTCTAAAAATCGCAAAATTTGATGAAGTTGACTCAATTTATCAAAGCCCTTCTTATCGATGGTTCTAAAGATATGCCCAAGAATTGACCTTGGGTTAAAATTGCTTGTCGAAGCTGAGTGTACTTGTGTTTACAACGGAGATACCTTAGTCTGCGTGCAGACTCTACTGATCAAGGGTGGGCATGTCCTGCAATTTTTATGGTCCTATGTATGTCCACGAGGAAAAATTAATCTACCCATTTTCTGGAGAATTATTGTGATCTACTGTCCTCCAAAGACTGGTTTTGGGGACAGACATTTGCAATGGAAACTTTTGCTAAATCTAAATGTGTTCAGCTCTTTTTATGTCTAAGTTTGTATCAAACATCCAGTTCTCCCACCATCTTGGTTCCACCTTTGTCTCTCCAGACACCTTTAATCTACCCAGTCTTAGCAAAAATGTTTCCACCTGTGTCGAAACTATTCTAAAAATAAACCAGTTTTTTAACTATCTGCCTCAAATTCTCCTCAAGATCCAAGATATAATCTGGACAAACCGCAAAAGTGGTTCCACCTCTGTCGTCTTTCAGACATAAAAAAAACCCTATATCCACACTATTTCAAAATGTGACGTTTTTTTTGTTCGGGATTTGTCCAGAATTAGTAGAGAAATAAACCGTTATTTTCAATGAAATGGCAGAGGATTGTCAGACAAGCTTTGTCTACCAAATTCACGAAAAAAGTCCGGATTCTGCGGACATAGCAATTCCGATGACAGCATTGTCTAGGTTCAGGCATTGAAATAAACTCACTTTTGGAGACATAGATCGCAAAATATAGATAGTCCATACTTGCAGTGTAAAATGAACTACTTTTAAAAACCTATAAAAAACCTGGTTTTGAGGACAAACATTGTCAAATTAAGAACAAAATAAACCGATTTTTGGGACATACATAGGACCATTGTCTCCATACCTACATGCCCACCCTTAACTGATTCCCTGAGAGGAATTTCTATTCAGGGAATCAGTAGAGTCTGCACGCAGGGGCTAAGTTACCTTCACACAAGTTTCATTGCTATATGAAAAAATTTAAACAAAATTGCAACAGAATCGTTTAAAAAACAATAACTCCGAATCATGCTAATACAAACAAGGTTTAAGATGTTCTGTGATATCGAAAATTGAGAGAGAAAGACAGAAATTTGTTGATGAGCATTTAGGCCAATTTTATAATTTCTTCGTGGGGCCATTTCCTCGAAAGTTGTTACCATCTCAACAAATCTAGTAACTTATGGGATTGACCTATTGACAGCCAAGGGAAAGTAATAAGTCTGCCAGATGGATGAAAATTAATTTTTGGTTTAAGACCACCACAAACGCTTTCAAAATTTCAAAATATTGAAAGGGTAACTCTAAACGGATTCTCACTATTTGTTCTCTTTAATTTGGTCTCTCTAGGAACAGTCTGGCCCTACAGCCAGTCAAAAACAAGTTCTCTATTGCGGCCGTTAACGAGATGATGGGAGTGGCCAGCTAATAAAACACATTTCCATGAAAGTAACCTGGAGCTTCCATGAGGTCATTTGGAGATTTGTCAAATTGACTTAATGAAAAAAAATTGGGACGAAATTATGAATTAACTTATGAGGTTTATCTGGATCAACGACATATTTCTAGATGGAAAATGAATCAAGAACCTGACTATGAGACAGAAGGAGGAACAGTGGTTTCAATTTTACAAGTTGGTCAGAAGTTCACATATTTTTCATGAGAGATGTTCACTTAATTTCAACCTTATAACTTCAAAGATCAACCCTAAGCCTATTTGAAGCAATAAAACGTCGTTAATTGTTTCTGCAGGTCAAAGTATGCACATCTGAGCCAAATTCATGTTATGTGGGACTGAACTAAACGTCTTTATGATGAATGAAGTATGGTTCGTTTGGACATTCGTTCAAAACATCTCCCATTCGAAAAGCCTCGCTTCCTAATCAAGAAATCAGTTAATCGCTGAACAAATAAATCAGTCAGCCAACTAGTCCCTACATGAATCACTTCTGGAATCAACCCAATCACTTCATGGGCTCGGGTCCGTGTGCTGTATGTATATTTTTGCAACTTTAACATACCGGGTGTCCCAAAAAAGTACTACTGTAATCCCTCCTGTACTCCTGTGATTTTCACCAAAAATTGATTGTCAAACCTTTGATAACGATTTTTTTTGAGTTGTATTTTCAAAGACCCAAAAATATTCATAGATGGTCAAATGTTTGCTTTTGATACAGCAAGGTAGAAAAATTACACGTTGAAAAACCTTGTTTTGAGCTATGGTTTTTAAGCAAAATACTCAATTTTGCCTGACAGTCAAAATCTTCAGACTTTTATCATCAGTTTAGTCTCCAATGATAGTGCACATTACTTTCTGTCATTTATAACCAAATTAGAAGCTTTACATGAACAAATAAATTGATCTGGCAATCATCAATGCTTTTCTGCAGTATGATCCAAAAGTAGTCCTAAAAAGAACTAAATTTGGTAATTTTTAAGCCAATTACAAGATCAGCTATATTTTGGAAAATAATTGGGTCCTTGTTCTACTGGATAAGAAAAGAAAATTGAGGATTGGCGGTGTAATCAAATTTTGGTGACTTTTCAAATGGGAGTACTTTTTTGGGATAGATAATGAGCGATAGGACACCAAGTGTCTATTAGTGTGAAAGCATGTGGAGCTGCACTTAAGGTGGCTCACTATCAAAACGAAATTCAAATTCTCGGACCAGGTTGCACGCTAACAACTAAAAATAAGTTCAAAATACACAAAAATTATATTAAGATGGCTCGCTATTGATAAACATTTCACACTGGTACATACTTGTATCCTATCGCTCATGCATAGATATGAAACAAGTTGTTTCAAACAACTAAGGAGCAAATCATGCAACCAAATCAACCAATCAAAGTGCAAATCACGCAATCAAATCAATCGATAATTAATCAACAGAATCATCAATCAAAGGGTAACTATCACTCACCATTTGGCTGTAAAAGGGCAATCACAATCCATCATTATCCTTCTCTCATTGTTAACATGTTGTATTTGATTTTGTTTAATCATATCTTTGATTTTCATCACTTTCAACGCATAATATTCCCCATCTTTCACATCTTGTGCAAGGAATACTCGGGCGAAAGTTCCAGACCCTGAAAAATCGAAAAACATGAATGAATTTGGATCAAGCACGCTTTTGCTGTAAGTACCGGGTGTCCCAAAATGATGTATTATCGCTTGATTGCTTATATCTCCATAACCAATGAACCGATTTTCAAAAACTTTGTTTTATCCGATTGCCGAAATGCTAAATTGTATTTGAGGATGTTGGCTGTGGTTTAGGCCAATTTCTTCAAGTCAAAAAGAAGATCGATAAAGCTGCTCAAATTCAAACCTTAGATAGCATGAGAAAGAAACGGCGTTCTTTCCCAGTCAAAATTTTAGATGTGATGCAAAAGGCTGAACTTATTTGTCGTTCATAGAATACATGGCGTTCAGAGAATACGAATTCAGTTAATTCTGAGTTCAGAGAATACAAATACGAGTTCAGCCTTTTGCATCACATCTAAAATGTTGACTGGAAAAATAGGCCGTTTCTTTCTCATGCCATATAAGGCTTGAATTGGGGCAGGTTTATCAATCTTCTTTTCGACATGAAAACGCTGTGGTAAAACCGCAACCAACATCTTAAAATACAATTTAGCCTTTAGGCAATCAAATAAAACAAAGTTTTTGAAAATCGGTTCATTGGTTATGGACATGTAAGCAATCAAACAATAATACATCATTTTGGGACACCCGGTACAAGGACTCGTGTTGTAAGTACAAATTCCAGCCTTTGTTGTCGTTCATGCTTTAGCCGTCGGAAACTGCTGGTTCTGTGCCCCCCCCCCCC
>REGL01001334.1:55954-72329 GCA_004194395.1 Aurelia aurita complex sp. Pacific
GATTCCGTCAGGTGACTAAAGTTAAGCTCGGTCGAGTGAGGTCAAACTCCGGATGGATGGCCTCTCGGACGCCTGACCTCCCAACTCACCTCGCTGATCTTCGGAAGGGACGTTAAACTAGGGTTCCAATGCCTGGACGCGGCATACATAGTGGACTTAAATTAGCTTTAAATAGCTAGAAATACTTCCAGCCCACTCAAATAAAGTACTGAAAGAAAAACAGGCTTTCGAAATTATAGCTACTGCCAGGAAGAGGCTCAAAATGAGATTTTTCAAGATATTATGATCTTTGGACTACGAGAGGACATGGGTTTTTGACTTGAGCTCACAAAACCTTTGCAAATCAAATCAAAAGTTACAGATTTAAATTATCACAAAATTGAGTCAAAAATATATCCACTGCTTGAAAAATTCGACCACAAAAATTATGAAATCGATTCGAAAAATACCTGTAGAGTCTATTGAATTTCCATGTACATATAATTTCATATAGTATACTAGTGTACGCTTGAAAATTAAACTGTGGATCGAAAGCGCGCGAAATGTTGACGGGGTGAATTATTTCAGGTGAAGACTATTTTTGAGCTAATGCATCTCTTTTTGAGGATATAAAAGGTTTAGACCTAAGAATCAAATATCGTTTTGGAATAAGCATCTCATCTTGGCCGACTTAAAAACTTTAACTCTTCTACCAGATTTCTGCACAAACCAAAAAAATAAATCAAATGGTTAATCAGGTCAAGAAGAGAAAGACCGAATCTTTTAAATCACAACTTAAGAATTTAATTCCAGGTTGTTTTCCATACAATTATGTACAAGTGTTACAAAACATAGCAAAACACAAATTGTTACACGTACAATTATTTGTCATTGTATCAGAAGCTATATAGTCAAACATGAAAAAACTATGGGGATTAATTAACGAGGTGAATAAAAATTGCAAGCCCCGTTTAAAGGAACAGTGCTCCCTGGAAATCAAGGCAAGGTTGTGTCTAGAAAGCTCCTTCGAGAAACCTTAAAAACAGGTCTAAAATCAAGACCAACTTTCCTGGCTTACGGCAATGACTTTATGTACTTTAGCACATGAAATCCATTTGGGAGAATGTAGATGTCATCCCTGGGAGCATAACGACGTCATTTCGGGCGAAAACTGTTCTCGTCGAAGTCATTGCTGTATGGCGGAAATATTAAGAAAATTTGGTCGTGGTTTTAGGCCTGTTTTCAAGGTTCCTTCAAGGGCTTTTCTTGAGAAAATTTGGTCGTGGTTTTAGGCCTGTTTTCAAGGTTCCTTCAAGGGCCTTTCTTGAGAAAACTTGGTCGTGATTTTACGCCTGTTTTCAAGGTTCCTTCAAGGGCTTTTCTTGAGAAAATTTGGTCGTGATGTTAGGCCTGTTTTCAAGGTTCCTTCAAGGGCCTTTCTTGAGAAAATTCATCATGATTTCACAGTGGGGTGGCTAATTTCAGTCAGGTATAGTTTGAAAGAGTTTTGAGCATGTCCACCATTAAATAATACAGTAAGGCCCCGCATTTAAGAAACCACCTAAAAGAAACTTTTAGGCTAGTGAGAAATAATTAGCCCCCCTACTCACAAGAAACTCTTGAGGCTCACACCAAAAATATAAAGTTTCTTGTAATTTAATTGACAATGTCAGGTCCTGGTTTGATGGCCTGGGAGCATTCAACTCCCAGGATTCCACTTCATGCAGAGTTCACAAGAAATTGCTACCAAGAGATCCTAGATTTAATAGATTTTTACATAAATTTTAACTGATGGTCTTGACAATCATTGATAACATACACACACGGCTGATATGTCTATAAATAGCCCCATTCTGTTGTAACATATTTTCCAGGACTTTCCATAAATGAAATTGGAAAGTTAAGAAACTTTCAGCCTGAGAAATGAAAAGCATCATAGATATAAGAAACATTTTATGCTAAGATGTGAAAAAGTGGTTTCTTAAATGCTGGCCTTACTGTATATTTGCCAACATTATTGTCTTAACATCCAGGGAGCAGTGGCCTTCCAAACACGGATTGTTTTTACTCACCAGTAGTTAATGAAAGTTTTAGTTCAGGGAAGCTTGTTTTTGGGTCACATTTAACGTCACAATTACGTCATGTGGGCTTTGATAACCTTCTGGGAAGTCAATCAGAAGCGTCTGAGATAGTGATCATGTTCTATTAAATAACATCGTACTCACAACAAACCAGTCTCCCTTTTTTCCTCCTGTATAGCAACAAATCAGATGGAATTTGCCCCATGTAACAGCGACAAGAAAGGAGCTATTTACCAAAGAGACATCATATCTTCCAAGGTCATTTTAAGTCTCTCTGAAAAACAAAATCAATTAAGTTAACAATTGATAGAAAGTAACAACAAATTAACAGGAAATTGAATGTGGTGGGGTTTAATCTGTTTCTGATGATTTTGATGACTTCTCCAAGTTAAAAATCCCCTTCGACTGTCAGAATCTTTGAATAAAATAACAAGCTTTGTTTGTAGAATTACATTTCCATGTTCTCACAAGACAAACCAAGATAAGCAAAATTAATCGGAAACACACGGAAATCGAGGGGCTATTTATCGAATTGGTACCAAAGGTAGCGCCAGTTCTGGATCAAAGCAGCGATGTAAAAAATTGACGAAATTAAGGATTTAGGACGCAAAGTGGATCAAAAACCTATCAAAGGACTCGAATTTGTGGCGTCAATTTTAATATGCAATGAATATACCGGGTAAGGAAAAGTACTCCCCTTTTGAACAGCTACTGATTATTGGTGGTCAAGCAATAATATTGGCATTATATTTGGTTTGATAGCAGACGTGTTCAATTGGATTTAAAAATTTACCTGCCTGAGGTCAGCCACGCCGTTTTGAATTTATGAACGATTTTCTGAAAAAGTGCCTTCAAGAAACTTTCAAAAAATTTTCCTAATATTTCTGCCTTACAGGAATAAAATGAATGCGCTTTAGCACGCGTTATTCTTTGGAAGTCGAAAATGTTATTACCAGGGTCATAACAAAATTATTCCACGGGATTTTAACGTCCAAAGATAAGAGGATAACAAGAGCTAAGATATGCAATTGTCAATTTTAGAAGGAAGGAAAACTGATCAACTTTGATCCACATTTTCAGTCATTTTGTAAAGCTTTTCAAGAGGCCTTCTTCAGAAAATCCTTCATAAATTCAGAACAAGATGGTCAAAATAAACCCAAGTAACTTTCTAAACCACATTGAATATTTCTACAACCACAATTAAATAGGGCAGCCAAGATCAGCGTTGAAATATCCATGGCGTGGAAGCCTTAAAAATGGGGATTTGGTTAATTCACTCAGTACTTTGAAGAAACGGTTCACCTGTATTGGAAATCAATTTCAACACTAATGAGCCTACGCCATGAATCTATGGTAGCCCACTTAATGCTTTCTCAGCCCCCAACTGATGTAAACAAAAGCCAACATGCACTGACCTGATGAAGGCCTAAATAATAGGATAGGATATAATAGGATGTAATATCATCAATAGTAGGATTGATTTTTAAATTTGAAGAGATCTATTTAATCAAGTTCATCAGGACTTCGAGCCAAACGAAATAGAATGAATCTGTTCTTCGAGTTAGGAAGATCGAGGGGCAAATCACTCCAAAAATAGCGTACGAGATTTTGGGATTTCAAAATCTCTTGAATTTTTGAAGGATTTTTGGGATTTTTGAGATTTTTTAAAGATNAGTCTATGGTAGCCCACTTAATGCTTTCTCAGCCCCCAACTGATGTAAACAAAAGCCAACATGCATTGACCTGATGAAGGCCTAAATAATAGGATAGGATATAATATCATCAATAGTGGGATTGATTTTTAAATTTGAAAAGATCTATTTAATCAAGTTCATCAGGACTTCGAGCTAAACGACAGAGAATGAGTCTGTTCTTCGAGTTAGGAAGATTATCCAATATGCTATTGACTTCATTTTTCATCTTGAATGCAGAAATAAAGCAAGGTCCCAAAGCATAGGGCTTACATCTTTCGAATCTTTAAAGAGGAGGGTGTAAAATTCTATGACATTTTTCTTTTAATTGAATGGCTTGAAAGAAATCTAGTGTACTTTGCCATAAATCTGCCATAAAAATGCTTTGATATCTTGATTTATTCAAAATGGCGACAATTTAATCGTTTTTGTTGATAAATTCATAGAAAATTTTGAAAAAGTTAAATCATCGTAAATCCTAAACGAATTGAGGAAAACGATATAACCTTCAACAAAACCATAGTGCTGCATATGAAGATCTACAATATGGTGGCAAGCAGAAATCTGTAGCTTTTCTGGTTTAGGATTTAGAAAGCTGATGACGTCATTGCCTCAAATTTAATAAATGCCACCATTTTGAGACGAATCAAAATATCAATGAATTGCCATTGCAGATTTACAGCAAGAAACCCTAAGTTCCTTGTCATTTAATTAAAATAAAACTGTAGTTATTGTATTGAAAAGATTTATTGGGGAAATTCGGTCGTGAATTGCGACCTTTTTATTGTTCTCGATAGGACTCTTTCGAGAAAACCCCTTGTAAAATCGGAATCGAGTGACTGATTTCAACCAGGAAAAATTCTAAAAATAATTGAACATGTTGGCTATTGGATCAGATATTGCAAAATATCATTCCTTTGATAATCAGGTAGCAGTAGCCTCTCAAACGGTGTGCGTTTTTTTACTCACTCTGCACAGATTCACATCTAAAATTTCAAGACATAAATTAATATGTAAACAAATGATTCGTGGTACAAAATTTAAAAATAGCCTTAGATAACGGACTCATCATAGTAAACCCATAAACGCAACAGAAACACCGAAATCAATAGAAAGAAGACTATTAACTCCTGTAAAGGAAACAATAACCAAAATAAGCCTGTAACAAGAGAAAAACTGTTAAATCCTGTAAGGTTAATTCGGTTTTGTCTTACAGGATTTAACAGTTTTTCTCTTGTTACAGGCTTATTTTGGCTATTGTTTCCTTTACAGGAGTTAATAGTCCTCTTTCTACTGATTTCGGTCTTTTTGTTGCGTTTATGGGTTTAATATGATGAGTCCGTTATTTAAGGCTATTTTTACATAAATTAACAACATACCCGATCCTTCCGAACTCGTTTCAGCCATTCTTGATGACTTTGCAGACTTACTGAAGTGTTAAATGGAGATTTCGTAAATGAGTCGCCTTGTGTTGATTTCCGTAAATTTTCCCTGCAAAGTATGAAAGATAAATTTACCCTGGATATGGAAACTTTCTAAATAGAAATCCTTTCGACAAGGAACAACCTAAACCAAACATCAGCAAATAAAGCTCGACTGTGCAAAGCTAGAAACCAACGAATCTTGGGACTCCATCTGAAACATATACCTAGGCACATCGAGAAGAATAAAAAGGGTTACTGTTTCACATCAAAATCTTCTTGTTGTGTGTAGTGCAATTGTACAAAGATAAACAAGTAAATAAAGTAAAATATAAGCACTCTGATGCGAATTGGAATTGGCACATTCAATAGACCTTTTAGCTATTCTAAAAAGAATCAGAATCGAACAACATTTTGCTACATTTTGTAGAATTTTCGAATATGCACAATAGTGATAGAAGCTCTAACGCCACTCGATCAAACGTAAAATGTATAAAAGTAACGCTCGATCCAGGCTCTCTCATAGAATAGCTAAAAGGTCTATTGCGAACTCAATTCGCATACACTTTACTTTATTTACTTGTTACTGTTTCAGGCCGGAAAATCTTTCCGTGTTCACAACTTTCATTTCAACAACAAAGTGTACGTTGACATTCCGCAAGTTCCCAAATACTACAGATGTAGTCAGATTCAGACCTAGTGGGGCTGATCATACATACATCCATACATTTTTTTATTTGATAAAGCAAGATAAAAATGGCTACGCTACAATACTGTAGATGTTGACCTGCATACATTCATATATCATCATACATTTATGAGCTCAAAGCACGATTACATAAGAGTTTTTGTTTGTTGTCCGGTGGATCATCAGCCTGCAATTTAGATTAAAAAGATAAAGCATAGGTTCCAAATCTTTAAATCGGTGTAAAGAGGTGGGTGTAAAATTATATGGCCTATGTATTTGAACTGAATATCTTGAAAGGAACTTCAACTACTGATCTAAAAGTCTACCGTTGGACTTTCAAGAAATCTTGAATATTTTCGAAATTACAGCGTAGTTTATATTTCAACTCATTTGAAGACATGACGTCATCAAATTTCTAAATCGTAAACCAGAAGAGTGACTGACTTTTGCTTGATACCATATTGTAGACATCCATAAACTATGGTATTCTTGAAAATATTTTCATGGTTCGTCAAAACGTTTAGAAATTACAATGGTTTTAAGTTTTATTCAAATTTTTTCTTGAATTTTTAAAAAAGAAGAAAAGCATTCTAATTCTGAAAATATTGAAAATTTTTGAAAAGTCTAACGGTAGAATTATAGCAAAATAGATAAAGTTTCTTTGTAGCCGTTCAGTTTGAAGGAATAGATCATAGAATTTTACACCAACCTTTTTAAAGATTTGAAACCTATGCTAAAAGATAACAGGTTTATTAAATAAACTTACATTGCTGGAATGTATCCCCATCGCTGATTGTCCTTCGGTGCTTCATACTGCTTTCTATCTCGACCTACAAAACAAACAGAGTATCACATGAAGCTAAGACAGCATAGCTTCCAAATCTTTAACTCTGCGTAAAAAGGTGGGTGTAAAATTCTATGACCTATTTCTTCTGATTGACTGGCTTGAAAGGAAGTTTTGATACTTATCTATAATTCTACCGTTGGACTTTTTAGAAGTTTTGAATCTTTTTCGAAATTACAGCGTGTCTTACATTTCAGCTCATTTGAGGATGTGACGTCATCAAATTTCTAAATCGTAAACCAGATAAGTGACAGACTTTTGCTTGATACCATATTTTAGACATCCATAAACTATGTTTTTCTTCGAAGTTATTTCATATTGCGTCAAACAGTTTAGAAATTAAGATGATTTTAAGTTTTTTTGAAAAATTCTCGTCAATTTTTTCAAAAAGAAGGAAAACACTCTAATTCTGAAAATATTGAAGATTTCAGCGAAGTCCAACGGAAGAATTATAGAGAAATAGCTAAAGTTTCTTTGAAGTCATTCAGTTCAAAGAAATAGGTCATTGAATTTTACACTAGCCTTTTTAAAGATTTGGAACCTATGCTAGCTAATTCTGGGTATCAAAATTGCAAAAATTCACTAAGTCTCTTTCTGCACAGGACTGAGTGCATCATTAAAATAAAATTTCGAGTCATTCTGAAAGAAGGATCAAAATTTGGAAAATATCCCATAGTTTTACAGGTAGAAAATAGAATACGGGAACTGACAATCATTTAGATAATTCTTAACATAAATTTTACTTTTCAGCATCTGAGAACCAGGAAACTTTATTTTATGGCTGCGTTGAAATCAAAAGAAACTTCGTCTCCACGAAACAAAGTATTGGATGAAAGTTAAATTCTTTTAAAATACAAATCGAAGAGAATTTCTAAAACTCACTTCCAAAATAGGATTCCCATTTATGTTCGAGTCTACTGTCTACCGATGGTATTCTGTTCACATCTCTCATGTCTCTTCTTGAGTACTGAGCTGGCTGTGTGTTCGATGGCATGTACCTATGAAAATACGAAGAACATTCTATGTTGGTGAAGGTGAAGTTGCGGTTTTTAGCACCAAGCGCCGGGATCACAGAAGTAGCTAAGTGCTAATCGTGTCCGCGACCCCTTGTCATGACGCTCAAGTGATGGGCTCTACCGTGTATCGAGCCCTGTCCGCCTGACTGTTCTGGCTGTAAAGTCAGAGGATTACACCACTGCATCACAACACCTGCATTGTATATGACCACATGGTTGCAATGTATTTTCATGCTTCCCTTGGTATCATCTTGTAATTTCATGCATGCCAACGAAGAACAAATATAATTGCAATATTCATCACACGATAGGCCTAAATATTCACCAATTTCGTGGCTTTCAAATCGCTACCAATTTTTTTCTGCATGCAAGAAGAAGGAATGTAAATGACAAGGGGTATCTTTTAGCCATTTCCCGACAAAATACTTTTTCTCAACAGGTAGACTTTCTTTAAAACGTTCGATAACACAAGAAAGATGTGAAAATAAATTTCTGTTCCGTGTAACAGCCATTTTAAAAACAAACTTGCTGATATCTTCTTATATCTAATCTTATAGCTATAGGTAAATTGCGGAGCAAAATTAAAATGAAACTAAAATAAAACTAAAATGAAACTATATTACCTAGTTTGACTTGTATACACTGCTGGTTTTGGTCTATAGGGCATGGGTTCCTTCTCTGTTTGTCCACCATAAGGTCCAGGATACTGTCCGGCATATTGCCTTGCATAGCGTCCATAATCTGCATGATTTTCTTCAGCCGTTCTCCCAGCATTCTCATGACCCTTTTGCATACTGGCCATTAACGATGATATCTCAGTGTTAATACGTCCTAAAGCAGGTATCAGCTCATTTGCTTCAGCAAATCGACTTGTTTGCGGTGGAATATTCTGCTCGTCAAGCGAACTTCTTTGCCTGTACGGATCATGAACTTGTGGCTGTGTCGGGTATCTTCCAGGGTAGTCTCGATGCGCAGATATCTTAGGACTTTTAGCCCAATTTTTCGGCCTGCCAATATCAAGATAAGAAGGCTGGGTATCTATTGGAAACCTTTCTTTGGCTGTGTCAGAATAGTTTGGTCCTCTCGTATACTGATCAACGATAGCAGCCATGGGTCTTTTGATCTGTAATGGTGTGCTGTGTGAGAATTTAGTCTGTCCGCTGTCTTGTGTTTTTCGGTGCAACCCAAGTTCTGCTAATGCTCGTCTGAGTTCTGGGTTATCGTCCGGATCACTATTCCGGTCAGTTGATAGTCCGGGTATTCGCTTATCTTCAGCCAAGTCATCACTTTCGATTGAATCCGACGACTGTGAAGAAAGAACCGAGTTAATATTAAAATTGATCTATGAAACCATGAGCAATGATGCACTGATTACTTGGGAAGGGAAGACAATAATCATTTGATTTCTCACCCATTAGTTGCCTAGTTCTCTAACTGCATTTCCGTTGATCAATTTGAGTGGAAAATATCAGTAAACTCTCCGCAAAACGTTGTTTCTTTTGTCGTTTCTCTCTCGGTTCTTTTTCCGTTTGGCCCTCCAGTTGCAACTTGCAAATTTTAAAACTCTCTCCTTCGTAGCGACATACAACGGAAAGGGTAGGAGAAGACATCAGGTTTACGTCGCTACGAAGGAGAAAGTTTGAAAGTTTGAAAATTTGCAAGTTGCAACTTGAGGGCCTAAAAGGAACAGAACAGAGA
Source organism: Aurelia aurita complex sp. Pacific (assembly GCA_004194395.1). NCBI lineage: Eukaryota > Metazoa > Cnidaria > Scyphozoa > Semaeostomeae > Ulmaridae > Aurelia > Aurelia aurita complex sp. Pacific. The sequence continues at coordinate 65,373 of REGL01001334.1, forward strand.
GAGAAATGACAGCTGTTTTCAAGGATAACAGTTCAATAACAAGGAAAGCAACGAATTCTGTTTATAGATCATGGAATGAATCACGAAGAGAAACACGAAAAATATTTTTATCAAATAACGATTGCTTATTCGGCCAGGATCCCAAGGATAATCATTATAGAACCTACCGCATCACCAAGCAGTGATTTTTGTAATATTCGTACATTCTTTTCTTTCCTCTGCAGAATATCTTGTCCTTCTCGAATCCGATCCATCGCTGATGTAATTTCAAATTCATCCTAAAAATGGAAGATTATTTGAATTCAACTGATGGGATGATTTCACTTTTAAGAGACTCTTTTCAGCTCCAGGTATGGTTGAATAGGACCAAAATTCATTGGTATTCTCAAAAACAATTTGAAAGTCCGTTAGTCTCAAATCAGTCAGTGAATCAATTAATCAGTCAGTCAGCCAATCAATCAATCAATCAATCAATCAATCAATCAATCGATGTATTTTTACAGCACAGAAAATTGACGAACGTCGTGCTTTATTCAATCATAGACAATATGATTCAATTCAAACCAAAGTGCTTATATTTTACATTACTTGCTTATTTATCTTTGTACAATAACACCAGAAGCAACAATGGGAATTTTCTGACAGATAAAAATACTTTTAAGATCCTAAATAAAAAACAAAACGATGCCTATTCATTTCACTATTCGCATCTCGTCTACATTTTTTCATTCAATGGATATGAAGTATCAGTAAAAATTACCTCTACAAGTCTTGATTTAACATGTTCCAACAAAACTGCTTCTTGTTGACTCAGCTCCTTCCGGAAAATTGAAAAATGAAGAATTAAACAAGCACACGAAGAAAGAGGTATCAATTCACTTTGGTTTCATCCAAATAAAATTAAAAAATGAATTTTTTTTGTCTTTCATCATCAATGAAAACAAATCTTAGAAAGAAAATAATAACTTACTTATTTGCACCATATACAGCATAGGGCTCAAATCTTTCAAATCTTTAAAAGGTGGGTGTAAAATTCTATTCCATTTTCTTTGAATTGAATGGCTCAAAATGAACTTATAGTACTTTGCTGTAAATCTGCCATGGAAATTTTTTATATCTTTTAAATCTTTTTCTCAATATGGTGGCAATTTAATGATTTTTGAAAAACTTGATGGAAAATTTTGAAAACATTTAAATCATCGTAAATCCTAAACCAAAGGAGGAAAAATCACATGACTTCAAGAAAACCATAGTTTTTGAAGGTCTACAATATGGTGAAAAGCAGAAATCAGTATCTTTTCTGGTTTAGGATTTAGAAATTTGATGACGTCATAGCCTCAAATTCAATAAATGCCGTCATTTTGAAATTAATCAAGACATCAATAAATTTCCACGGAAGATTTACAGCAAAAAACACTAAGTTGCTTCCAAGCCATTTAATTCAAAGGAAATTGTATTAGAATTTTACACCGACCTTTTTAAAGCTTTGAGCCCTATGTTATCATATACAGTGGGAAAGGACACAAAGTCACCTGGTCCCAACTGCATATGGCACTTACAATTCAACAAGTATATATAACGATAAAATAAAGTTTGTCTCACATTAGATGTCAGGTAAAGTTATCACGAAAAAAGAAGAAAATTGGACAGTTCAGGATGCCATATTTCGTTGTAGCAAATCTCAACTAACATCTAACGTGGGACAAACTTAAAGATCAAATAAACTAAAGACAGGAAATAACATGGGTTGGACGCAGATGGTAGCTTTATTCAGTTTACTCTTGCCTTCCCGTCGACAAAATGAAGAATGACATTGTTGCCTCCAAAATTAATTTATTAGCAATGAAATTATCAAAGTAAATCAAACATAGATACAGAAAGTCAAATCGTGAAAAAGTGCCTCCTCATTGGTAAAAATTGTACTTAAATATAGATACTAGAAGAGTCAGATGTAAAAAATGGAAACTTTCCTCATCACGCTAAGGCCTTTCAATCTTATGCTATCATCAGAGTCTGTGTGTTACTTTTTAAGGCATGTGTGTTACTGATTATGATAAATTTTATGCAAAAGACTATGAAATAATTCCAGATTGACATACAAAATGCTTACAAAGATTTGGCATAATTCTATTAATGCTTACCTCGTGCGAGATGTCCCTCTGAAATTCGTCTTGTGCAGCCAATAGATCTAGCTGTTAAGAATAAAAGTAGGAACTGATCAACAAGGAACTCTAAAATGTTCGAAAGCTCGCATTCAAAGCTCTTCAACAACACTAATCGTGAGGCATTCTAAGATCTGGTGATGGCCCACATGGTTATATACATGCTAAGATATGGTGATGGTCCCCATGGTTATACCATATACCATCACACAATAACTGTAATTTAGCTGCTCTCTACGCTTACAGTAAGTAAATTAACAGAAATAATAATAAATGGTAAAGATAATACAGTAAGAACCCGCGCATAAGAACCTTCATTTATTAAGAACCTACAGCCTGTAATAATATATTTTGTACTCAATGGATAAGAACCATTTCAGCCTGATATCATAACTAGGTTCTTAATAAAGAGTTTCATTAATTCACAGGAAAATAAATGCAATCTGTTTGTCAATCAACCTCTTTTGTGAACTGCAAAACATTACTTACATAACTGTGATAGGCAGGGCCTGCAGTGGTAAACTGGGTAAGCTTGGATTGAAATGGATAGGGCCAAGAGTGTAAATAAGTTTGGCTAAGATTTAGATTCACATATTTCCCTATGTTAAGAACCTACAACCTGATTACTGGGTGTGCCTCATTGCATAAGAACCTAAACAGTCTGATTTCTAAATCTTAGGTTCTTATGTGCGGGTTTTTACTGTAATGATAATACCTGTTTTTTACGCACTGTTCTTCGTTGTTTTTTGAGAAATTCCTTTGCCCTTCTGATTGCTTCATTCTCATTCGCAAGGTGACTCTTGAAATCACTGAAAAAGAATATACTTTGAGTCAATAATATTCAATGTGGGCTTGAAAAATGTAATCACGAAGAAGTTCTGCAATCTCAGTTTTCTTCAGACTTAACTTTCGGAAGATGAATAGGTTTACTATAGTCCGTCTTAAATTAGATGTCACCTGCATATGCCCGTGAATAACAACAATAGAAGTCTTTTGCAAAGATATTTTGCGTTGTCGCAAATTTCAGGTGACATCTAATTGAGACGGATTTTAATATCAATGTAGGCAGCAGATCAAATACTATCGATCAGTATAGATAAGTACATTTTCGTTGGGAATTTTGATGCGGCAGGATGCAAGTAGTCTACACCGTGTCTTTCATCACTCGAGAAAGCAGAATCTAAAGAAAGAGGAAAAACGAAAATCAATTAAAATTTGTTTGCACTGCATATATTACATACTCTGAAGGAGGCGAATGCAAAGAAACAGACAGCTTTTTGCCTTTTGATACTATATGTTCTCAACAATATGTGACTTCTATTATTTGATTTCTATGTAGAGTATTTAGGGGTAAAATGGCAAGACTGGGGTAAAAAGGGTTCATTGGCAACTGGGAAATTCTAGATTGTGCGCTGGTAAATCAACATTCACAACATCAAAGAGGGTAGCTTTTCGACAGCTGTAACTAGAGATAATCTCTGAATCAAGATTTTCACAAAATTTACTCACATTCTTTGCCATATTCATTATACCCCCTGTAAACCCCACCGAGTTACTTTATGTCAAAACAGCCCCACGAAGAAACAAGTACAAAGGGCATTCTCAATTTCTACCACAAAAAACATGATCTTTAATTGCTTAGATCAATCAATCACTCAATCAATAAATCGATCAAGCAATCAACCAACCAATCAATTTTTCATATTTACCTTCTGGGTGTTTCCTACTCTTAGACCATCCATTGATGACCTACGAAACGAATGAAAGTGACAATCAAGAAAAAACAAGCTAAATGGAGTTAGTCATGAGATGCAGGGCGATTGTAATTGACCAATGTTGCAAACCATATCTATACAGTAAAGTCCTGACTTTAAGAAACCAACTTTTCGAGGTCAGCCTACTGTTCTCCCTAAATTACTCCGTTGCTTTCCTATGGTTGTTGCACAAATTCAGGCTCTGAGTTTCTTATAAAGTAGTTTCTTGAAAGCGGGACTTCACTGTATTGCAAAATTAATACTCGAGTCAACAGTATTTGCAGTTCAGAAGGTAATTTAGGAACTGAAAACCCCCACGGGCATTTAAAAAAGATGATGAAACAGTTTTGGAATGTTATGAAAGCATACAATAAGTCCCCGCATATCAGAAACTCGAATTTTCAAATCAGGCTGTCTGGTTTCTTATATGCAAGAAAATATGTTCAAATGAGGCTGGCAGAATTCTTATATGTCTATTAAGAAACTTTCTTTCACGTATTGCTTTCTTGTAACAAAAAACCATACCTAAATTCAAGGATGCTGCTGCATAGTAAACAAGCATGTCCCAAGAAATGATAATGGATGAAGCAAATATGAAATACTGTATATCTAGATGTTGAACAGATTTTACAAATTTTAGTACTGAAGCTACACAGAAAACGGCAGTGTAGTTGAGTATTTTTTCAACTTTCCATCATTTATAAGAAACTGGAAAAATCAGGCTGCCTGGTTTCTTATAAAAGAGAAAACATTCTCCATGCTGGCAGGCTGCAGTTTCTTATATGTCCGTTTCTTATAAGCGGGGACTTCCTGTACATGAAAATTAATGAAAGCCCTGGGGAGTCATGTTTAGGGTACTTTAGTTAATATGTACGCTTTCAAAAACATTTGCTACGTAACATGGAACTTGCTGCTAAACAGTAAATAAAGGCAAGGCAATATACATAGCATAGAAAAGACAGATTCCTGCTCTCAACCATGAGCCTTGCTCAACACGAGGTAGCGAAAATATAAGACAGCCGGCGCGTTCTTAATCCCATAATTTATCATAGAGATAGCCTGAAACAGACTTAGGTATGGCTGAACGTTTTTGAACTTACCGTGGGTTTGGCATCAACCTGATCTTTCGGAACCTCCAAATCTTCAATTCTGATATCATCACTAGGAGCTCTTTCTTCTTCGTGTCTTTCTTTATCTTTCACCAACGATTCCCTTCCATCTGGGATTTCTTCTTCTGAATCGGGTCGTTCCTTTCCTCTCACTTCCCCTTTCCTCGTAGATTCTATCAAAGATGTTTTCTCTTTTTCCAGATTTTGTAATTCTTCTTTTCTTAACTTTATAAGATCTTTCAATTCTTGAAGTTCTTCTTTTAATCGGTTTCTTTCGTCCTTGGCATGAGCTATTTCTTCATCTAATGAATTCTTTAATTCACTGAAAAAATTGAAAATAGAAGTCAGAAATTTCTTACTGGATCTCGTACTCGAACAACTTTGCAAAAATCTTGTGCGAGGGCAATTTCTCGAAATGAGGTTCATTTCTTTTTTGGGATCCAATTTCAAAAGGTAAACTCCGGCCCTTGACGTGACTGTTGAATTTGGTAATTATAAGTTGTATCTTTGCCAGTCTTCGAAACGATTTCGATACTCTTGATATCGATTTTACAAAAAGGTGGCTCATTCTCATTTACCATACTTTTTGCTGCTAACAAAGTTAATTGTTAAGGTCTTTACTCTCAAATACCCCAAACGCTTGGACATTCTCAGCACTGATTTTAGCGGGACCTTTTCCTTGAGAAAACGAATTTTTCAGCTCCTTTATTAAACCTGTTTGTGACAATCGTTGGTTGGAAATACTTCAAAGTTTTTGATATGACAGATGTAAGGAAAAGCGAGCCATTTTTTATGTTTTCCTTTGACACAGATCACCACAGCGAATTTGTCCGATGTGATCAAAGTATGAACGGTCCAGTCCTTCAAAATTAGCCGATATCAAAGAAAGCTCACCTCTTAAAGTCAGGCAGTATAAGGAAGATTTTTCGGCTGTAAATCATGTCCCCAAAATGTCCTATCAAACCAGAAAGAGCAGAAGAACATTTGATCTTTGTATCGTCTGATATTAGCTAAAAAAAGAGCTCAATCAAACTTTATGCAAGGTCAAAGTCATACCTCATATCTTTTTCCAGATTATTTCGCCGAGTTTCAATCTCTCCTAACTGATTTTCCTTGTCAGCTTGCTCCCTGAAAAAATAAAACAAAATAATGAAATTTCTTTCTGCTATTCTTCAAATCTTTCAAATCTTTAAAACAGTGGGTGTAAAATTCTGTGAAAATTGATTTTCCTTGTCAGCTTGCTCCCTGAAAAAATAAAACAAAATAATGAAATTTCTTTCTGCTATTCTTCAAATCTTTCAAATCTTTAAAACAGTGGGTGTAAAATTCTGTGAAAATTGGGTGTAAAATTCTATGAAAATTTGCTTTGAATTGAATGACTTGATAGAAATTTATGGTACTTTGCCGTAAATCCGTGGAAATCTTTTGATATCTTGATTTTTCTCAAAATGGCGGCCATTTAATTATTTTTGAAAAAAATTCATGGAAAATTTTGAAAAATTTCAATCATCGTAAATCCTAAACCAATAGAGGAACAATGATATAACCTTCAAGAAAAGATTTGATGAAGGTCTACAATATGGTGGCAATAGTAGAGGAAAATACTAGGAATCCGTGACCAATTTCAGCAGACCTTGTTTTGAAGGTGTTTTCTATATCAGAAAAATGTGCTGAACAAAATGGGCTTGGGGGACCCTCTCAAAAATTTGAGCGTTTTTGGCCAGGGGGTAATGTCTGAAATGAGCCTAATTTTCTCAAAACATCAGCATAATAATCGACTCTATGCTGTATAAAGCACAAAATTGATATGAAATGAACCAATCCAAGGGTCTACACCTATAAGATATCATCCCTTGGCAAAATACCCTTTTATGGCATTTTTGACACAAATGACACGGGGGGGGGGGGGTGTTGTACCCCAACCCCAAATAT
>REGL01001334.1:73539-92428 GCA_004194395.1 Aurelia aurita complex sp. Pacific
GCTTTCTTCGTTGCGGAGAAAGTAATTTCAAATCTAAATAAAGGAAGCTTGAAAGCGCAATTCTTGATCGATTGGTGGATTTTAATAAGTTTGATTACAGGAGAGGTACTCAGAGGCCGAAATTGAGGGGGTTTATGGGGGCAACTGCCTTCAGTTCTCACGAAAAGGTCTGGAAAGTTTGCAAAACAATTGATTTATTGGAAATTCAACGTTTGAATCAGACAATTTGATCAGTTTCTCAACGTTTACCTCCCACTTAAAAACAAAATTTCCGTAACTGGCTGCACTTGATTCAATACAAATTATGGTGCAGAAGAGTTTTCCGAGCTCACCATAGCATAAAGCAGATTCACCCTAAATTTAGTAACATCTGCAGTAACAAAGCACGTATGGTGAATTCTTGTCAGTTTGGTCCAACATGATATTCTCTAGGGGACTGGGTAAGAGTTGCCAAGTTTCTGAAAGTAACATTTGGCTAGATTTTAAAATCCAGACATAAAGTCCCTCCTTTTCAGGGTGTAAAACAATGTATTTCAACGGCATCTAATGGTCATGGTATAGGTTAGTTCAACATAACAATGATAATTGAAATAGTGGATGTTGGGGTATATACCCCCGTGTCATTTGTGTCAAAATGCCATTAAAAGGGTATTTTGGCCAAGGGATGATATCTCATAGGTGTTGGCCCTTGGATTGCTTCATTTCATCTCAATTTTGTGCTTTTTAAAAATCTAGAGTCGATTATTATGCTGATGTTTTGAGAAAATTAGGCCCATTTCAGACATTACCCCCTGGCCAAAAACGCTCAAACTTTTGAGAGGGTCCCCCAAGCCCATTTGTTCAGCACATTTTTCTGATATAGAAAACACCTTCAAAACAAGGTCTGCTGAAATTGGTCACGGATTCCTAGTATTTTCCTCTACTACAAGCAGAAATCTGCAGCTTTCTGGTTTAAGATCTAAAATTTGATGACGTCATAGCCTCAAATTTAATAAATGCCACCATTTTGAAACTAATCAAGATATCAATGAATTTCCACAGCAGATTTACAATAAAAAGCCCTAAGTTCCTTCAAAGCCATTTAAAAGAAAACTGTAATCGAAATTTACACCGACCTTTTTAAAGGTTTGTTTCTGCTACAAATGTTTCTGCTACAAAGACAGTTCACTTCATTGTTATATTTCGCTTCTAAAGCTGAATCCATTGAATTCTTAAAAAACGATATAAATAAGTGCACGCTTGATATCATGACTAAGAAATAAAAGAAATTAAATATTTGATCACACCTTTCAATGTTCACAACATATTGCTTGCCCTCTTTAATTTTCTCATCCACACTTGCCAGTTCTTTCTCAGCATCAACTTTGGATTTTTCCATCTCTTTAACTTCGGCTTTCAGTTCTTTCAGGCGGTTCTCTTCTATTTTTATGTCATTGCGTAATTTTAAAAGCAGGCTAGAAAGCCTGTTTTCTGTATCTTTCTCTGTCGAGGTTAGGATATCAGAGCGCTGAAAGAAATATAGCAATATCAAGAAATGAAGCAGAAAATGAGGAATAACGCAAAACGACCAAAACGACCGCGCATATGGCATAAATATAAATGGCATACATATCAAATTTTTTCTGTTGAATTGGGAAATATATTTCCATCTCTGCAAAGTGTACTGTTTTTAGAATATGGTACGTTTGAAATCATCAATCAAACACATTTTCAGTGTTTCAACAAACACGTTTTTAGGAGCAGTCATTAGTTGGAGCTTCTGGAAATATATGACATTCATTTACCTGATTCTTCAACTCTTCTATTTCTTCTCTAGCTTCATCAATCTCTGCTTCCAAGTCATCTTTCTACAGATACACAACGATACCATATTAGAAGAAATTTACGGACATAATTCACGGGCATAGATGTCTGTGATAACGCAACATTACTCATACCAAATATTTCTTATGATATCATTCGCAGACATTTTCACCTGACATCCAATTTTCGATGAATTTTAGTAATGTGTACAATTCAAGAGAATGTCTTTTACGACAGAGTCTACCAAAATGCCATGCCAGGAAAGTAATGATATATCAATGTTAAAGTTGCAAGAATGCACCATTTGGAAGTTGCAAGAATGCACCGTTCGAAGACATTTTGAAAGCATCAATCTCAGATGTAATTTTACCTGCTGCTGTAGCTCTTCGATTTCGTTCGTAATTTCTTGCTCTCTTTCCTTTACTTTTGACTCCTGTGAGAAAATTAGGATATGTTTAAATGTCGATTGTAAAATTGCATGTTTCAAATAAATGTCAGAAATTGGTCTGGTTAAGAAACATAAAATAATTCATAACAGAAGTGGTAGGACCCCTTTAAAGACCTCCTTGGACAAAGCAAGCTCTAGTTAAATTGTCTGAAAGCAAATTTCACCAAGTTAGAACATTTAAGTCGATTCACGCTCGTGCATCTTAAATACAAAGGCATGAAAGTATCACCGCAATGCAGCAAACACCCAAGAAGGTTACATGCATGATAATTCATATCTTTTAAAAATATCAGGAAGTCAGCTCTGAAACACGATTAAAAACTGAAACAAATGTAACTCCCAAAAAACATTGGATTAGCCAAAGCAGATATCAGCAAGGTAGTCAGAATATGTCTATTTTCCGGTCTAAAGCACTCGGAGAATGGAATTCAGAATCTTTGCAAGAAAAGATGATTTATTTACCTCTTCTGCAAATTCTTGTTTTAACTCTTCAATTTTCTCGTCAAAGTCACTCTTAACCTTTTCCTGGAAAAAATATATGTAATTCAACAACCATCAAGCCTGACTAAAAATTAAGCAAATAAATCCTGAAAATGACAAAACAAATAAAATTAACTGTCATGCGTACAAAGAGAAAAAGAAATCAACAGAAATATCTTTTGACGGATTACGAAATTTCGAAAAACAAAAATGTAATGAAAGTAACTGAAATATGTACCTGTTCTTCATGGTATTTCTCTTCCAGTTCATTCTTTCGGAAGTTATGCTCCTCCAGTGTCTAATTCGAAAAATAAAAAGCGAATTTCTAAGTATGATTATCGTTGGGATGGATAATTCGCAATCCTATCTTAGGCCCCGTTCACACTGCTCCGTTTTTGTGCAAAAATGGAGAAAAAAACCTCCGTTTTTGTGAAAGTGTTCACACTGATCCGCACAAAAACGGCACATAAACGGAAGTTTTCGAAAACGCTATCAAAAGTGGATATCCACAAAAAAGGAGGTTTTTGAAAACGCTCTGGATCAATGTGAACGCACAAAAACGGATATTGTTGGCTCTGTATTTGTAAGCAGGTAGATTTACGTGAACGGACTAACACGGATGTTTTTCCCTCTGCTTTTGTACAAAAACGGAGCAATGTGAACGGGTAGCTTGGATGCATCAAAAACGGATCATAACAAAAACGGAGCTGTGTGAACGGGGCCGTAATCTTAAAAGCAATCTGTCCCCTATTGTTCTGACCTTGGTTACTGCTTTATTTACCTTATTTACGCTGCAGCTAAATTCATGCATCACTGAGCCTCTATGACCCTGATTTCTTTGGATAAAGCGAATTAACACCAACTTCTAGAATATACAATAGAGATTTTTATCGATCTTATTTTCATTCATCGAAGGGGACAGATTGCCTTTAAAACAAGATAATGAAAAATGAAATTGTCAATGAATTATTAAAATCACCTTTTGTTCCAATTGTTTAAGCTCATCTTCTAATTCCTTCTTCTTCTTTAATAATAACTCTTCCTTCAAGAAAATGAGGATTAGGTTAAACAAAGAAAGCTTTGGTAAAAATAAATTTTATAATTATTCGAACCAAGATTTAACTCTGCACATGTTTGAGATTGTGCCAATATAAAATTGACTCGAGGTTTAGACATTTACGATACGTATATAAATCAAAATTTTACTGAAAGTATCAACATTTACAGTCAAAGCTGCTATCCATAATACGCCCTCCTGCAAAATCCGTTTTTGGTATTCACGACCCTAAAGGATTATCCTATATTACTCAACTAAGGGTTGGCCTAAGCACACTGAACTTTCACAAATTCAAGCACAATTTTAGGGATACAATAAATCCAATGTGCCCACAAATGACGGTGTTGAGGATACTGAACACTTTTTGTTGCATTGCCCTTCTTTTGATGAGGAACGACGTGATCTTCTCGCTGGAGTCCTTTCGCTACTGAGACCATTTGGGTACATTAATCCTTCAAATAAGGTTCTTACGGAGCTTTTACTGTATGGTGATAAAGAACTTTCCAATTAAGTTAATAGAAATATATTACAATTAACTTTGCAGTTAACTCCGGATTAACTTTGCAGTATATCCATAAAACTGGTAGATTTGATTAAGATAATTCCAAACTTCATTACATGCCACCACCTTTCCCCGTTTAGTAGTAATTTACGAGTAGATTCTATGTAGTTGCTCCTTTTGTTCATGTCATTTATTTTTCTTGTCTTATATTTTGAATAGTTTCTTCTTTTTCTTATATTATATATCTATATGTTAATGGCCTCAGGGTAGACATTGCTTTTTTGCTCCTTGGGGTATCGTTGTAGTAGTATTGTAGAGTAATTCTGTAAGTAGTGTAGTGTAGCTCGTAAATATATTGTAACTTTTTATTGGAATATATATATATAAAAAAACATTCACAGTTAAGCCCGGAAGGATTCATACCCATCCAACAAGAACAGATTCTGTAACACAATAGCATCAGTTACTTTAATTGACATGACACCTCAATTCAAAGCGATTAGCGATTGGAGACAAAAGGAAATTCTCTCAATTCAAAACAAACAAAGCTGCAAATGTTGGCCCAAAACCAATAGGGCAAACTCTCACCTTCTGCATGCGAAAGGTGGTTTTTAAGAGAAGTTATGTGCTTATAACAAAAGAAGAAAGGTACATCTAAAGTTGTGTCTGGCGGATTTTGTTTATTTGATTTAGAAGCCGAGCAGGAGGCCTTTTGATTCTCGGGTATTTAGGGCTCAAATGAAACAATTACTACTCAGCTCCTGAATCAAATAAACAAAATCCACCAGGAAGAACTTTAGATTTACCCTTCTTCTTCGATATAAGCACGTAACTTCTCTTAAAAACGATCTTTCGCGTGCATAAAGCAACAGTTTGCCATACTGGTTTCAAGGCAACTTTTGCGGCTTTGTTTGTTTTGAATTACTGGTTTGTAATCGCTAATCGCTTTGAATTGATGTGTCAATCAAAAGCAACTGATGCTATTGTATTACAAAATCTGCCCTTGTTGCTGGCACCTTTACCATACTCATATTGCTGTGATTGCAAGCACATTTTGCCAGGACCTTTGCTTGCAGGCACAGAATATTTTCATTACCCAAGATATCTATTCCTTTAAATGTCTCTTTTAGGGCTCCTTTTAGCCTTTTGTTGCATTCTTTTTAAAAACATCAACCACAATAAAATTGGTTCGCAAATAAAACTATTCAAACTTCTCCGAATTTGGCATGGGTATCAATAATTCTGGGCTCAACTGAATATGAAGGGAAAAACCATGCACAAATCTTTCACACAATATGCATTTTTCCAGAAAAAGAATGAATAATTCAATTGAGATATCTCTACCTGTTTCTTCGCGTCATCTTTCGCCGATTGCAACCCAGCTTGATTTTCTTTATTGAGTTCCAGCTGACAAAATAAAGGGAAAGTTCGGTCCGATAGGGTATTAAAATTTCAACCTACGACAATGGCTCTTTTCTGGCTCTAAATATTTCATGACAATGGTTCTATAATGGCTCTAAATATTTCATCGCAATGGTTCTACAATGGCAATTCTACAATGAGTTCCAGCTGACAAAATAAAGGTAAAAGTTCGGTCCGATAGGGTATTAAAATTGCAACCTACGACAATAGCTCTTTTCTGGCTCTAAATATTTCATGGCAATGGTTCTGCAATGGTTCTATGGTCGAAAATGGCTCTAAATATTTCACTTGCGATGTATCTGCTGCTGTTATTTGGAAGCTTAGCCAATATAGCCCCTTTGGCCGTCAGAAATACCGGGTGAGTCAGAAAAAAGAATCCCCGTTTGAAAGGTCACGGCTCCCTGGATATCAAGACAATGATATCGGCAAATATATACTTTAATGGTAGAAATGTTCAAATCTACTATAAAATTTACCTGACTGAAATCGGCTATTCCATTCTGAAATTATGAGGGATTATCTCAAGAAAGCCCCTTCAAAAAACCATCAAAACGTGCTTAAAATCATGAACAAATTTCCCTTACATTTCTGCCTGACAATGGCGGTACAGCAATGACTTGTGGACGCTTTAGCACGTGCTATCCTCTTGGGAGGATAAAAAAGTCCTCCCCCTGGTATCGATGACCTATTCAAGGGGATTACATTCTCCTAAGAGGACAAAATATATGAATTTATGTGAATGTCATCAATCTTAGGAAGGAAAATTTGCTCATTGTTTTCATTCGTTTTTGCAGGTTTTTGGAAGAAGCTTTCCGCAGAAAGTTACCCATATCGACGGGAAGGAATGGCCGATTAAGGCCAGGTAAATTACTGAGCCTAATTGAACATATTGGCAATAAAACAAGACAGTTTTCAATATTATTGTTTTCATATTCATGGAGCAGTGGCCTTCCAAGATGGGCTCCTTTTTTCTGACTCAATCAGGAGAATTCTGAAATGTCAACGAGAAAGGCTAAGCAAGATCTCCTTTAATATTGTCTTGATAATGTGCAAGAATCAAGTATGACCCGAAATTTAATTGCTAAGGGTTGCCATTACTACTCTGTTTTCATTTGGCTAGTAAGGCGAATGAATGAACGGAAATGAAAACCCTGAAACATCACAAAGACAAATTAGTTCATACCTCTTCTTTCTCTTCAGCTAATTCTGATCTGATTTGCTGCAAAGCATACTCGTGTTCTTGTTGTACTCGTTCTACAGTCTAGAAACAACAAACACAATATTATATCATATTTCATTTAATTAGTCAATAGAATTTCATACATTTTAACAACCATTTAAAGGAGAAACAAAAGAAGGAACAGCATTTATTTAGTCGAAAGAGAGGTAACAAGAGCTGAGTCTTAAGTAGGTTACAATAGAGTCGTGGATACAAGCGTGCCAGTGATTTAAAGTTGGGTTCTTACACGTGAAATAGTGACAGTGTAAATAGTCTGTACAAGACTCCAAAAAGGTCACACGTCGATAGCTCATTTGCTGATCAGAAACCCCTCCCAACCTCTCCCATAAGATTTAGAGCAGCAGCATTATCAAGTTGTGGATGTTGGTTCCGTTTTGATACATTTTCGATACTCGATTTATCAGTCCATGATGATAAGCCCTGGCAGGCTACTATAATGACCTAACCAGGATAGGCTTAACAATATTGTGTTAACTTTGAGGATATGCCATCTTGTAGAATCTTTGTTTTGCCATATTTATCGAATTATTTCTTTGTTATGCACCCGTCTTTCACAAACTGCTAAACTAACTTGTACTACTGTTATGAAAGACTCTTACAAGTAACTGTAATTAGATGCTAAATAAATGTAGTTATTTTTGGTTGAATGAAATGAATCAGAACATAACTGGATTGATAAGCAACCTGAAGAATAGGCCTTCTAAATGAAACGAACACAAATGAGGTTCACAATTCATAAGTGTATTGTCTATAAATCTTGTCTCAGGGTTTTGACAATAAACACCTAATTTAGTAATCCTCTACTACTCCACTTACCTACATCACAGCCAATGAAATACAGTGGCTGGTGGAATGGAGGGGGGAGAGTCTAGAGCTTTTTAGGGGTCTCACCTTATGAAATGCTGCTAAAAATATGTAATTTCAGCTAAGAAAACAAAGCAGAAAGCAAAACTAACCGTGTCTTTTTCTCTCTCTAATCTCTGTTTTGTTGACTCGATTTCTTTTTCTTGTTTCTCCAATAATTCTTTCTTTGTAGTTTCAAGTTTTGCGTCCAACTCTTCCTTGAGAGCATCTATTTTGTCATCGTTTTCATTTCCTAGATTTTCTTTTTCCGTTTCAAGTTCCTCTTCTAACTCTTCTTTCAGTCTGGAAAAAAAACATAATTAATGGGTTGTGGAAACAAGGGCAGATTCTGTAATACAAAAGCATCAGTTGCGTTTGATTGACACCTCAATTCAAAGCGATCAGCGACAGCAGACAAAGGAAATTCTCTCAACCAGTAATTCAAAGCAAACAACGTCACATAAGTTTCCCCGAAACTAGTAGGGGCAAACTCTCACCTTGTGCAAGCGAAAGGTGGTTTTTAAGCGCAGTTATGTACTTATAAGGAAAAAAGAAGGGTAAATTTAAAGTTCTGTCTGGCGGATTTTGTTTATTCAATCCAGAAGCCGAGCAGAAGGCATTGTAATTCTCGCGCATTTAGGGCTTAAATGCAATGATTACAAAACAGCTCCTGAATCAAATAAAGAAAATCCGCCAGACAAAGATTTACATTTACATTTCTTCTTATTTTTTGAGGTGTCGATCAAACGCAACTGTTGCTATTGTATTACAAAATCTGCCCTTGTTGGTTGTGCAAGGTTAAGCTTGCATTTGCAAAATGATCAACAATCTAAACATACCCCATCCAAATCGAAGTTGCATGCACACCGTGAAGAATAAATCTTCGAAAAAACAATGCTGCATCGGAGCGTTTCTTTGTTCTATTGTTCTGTCAGACAAGTCTATTTACATTGCACTTTCCTCTTAAGAACAGCATGTATAAAGTATATGATCTGATAAATGGCAGCTGCAATCCTTTTGGAAGGGGGCTGAGGCTGAAGCCACCCTACAATTTAAAAACAAAAATTCCGCTTCCTTAATTAGTGACGCAATTAAATTTTATAGTTGAAATTTGTCTTGCCTTCCAAAGACTTCATAGAATATCTGCAAAGGGCAACTGGCACAAAATTTAGTGAGATTTTCCACATAAATTACGATGAAAAAGCTCAGACCATTAGTTTACGTCTTCGAAGGGTCTAAACAAAGTGACACTACACTCACCTCTCTAACTCAGCATTATTCTCTTCTCTTAATCGCTTCTCTTCAGCATTCTTCTCTCTTTGAACTTCGGTTTTCAATTTTCTCAAAAAGTCTTGTTTCTCTTCCTGCACTTTCGCCTCTGCGTCCAAATTCTCTTCATTTGCTTGAGCACGAAGGGTTTTAAAAATAGTGTCACTTTGTTTCTTTAATTTCGATTTTTCGAATTCTTCTTCTTCTTTCAACTGTGCTTCATATTCTTTCATCCTTTTTTCTTTTTCATCCACTAATTTCTTCTTCATATTTTCCACCTCCTCTTCTAATCCTTTCGTCAATAAATTTAACTTTTTATCATGTTAATCTTTTAACCTAGAAAAGAAAAATAAAGAATTAACTTTTCGGTGAGAACTATTTTCTTGAAATTTTCTCATTCCACTCATAGTTCAAAAGACAGTGTAAACACTTCATGGTAAAAGCAATCCAGCATAGGCATCAAATCTTTGAAAAACATTGCAAGAATGGTTAATGCATCTTTCATTTGACTAATGGCTTGAAACGAATTTCAGGTATTTTGCTACAGTAAGAACCCCCAAGTAGAAACTAGTTTTATCAAAAAGCACCCTGTTTAATTTCTTATCAAAAGGGTATTATTCTTGAAATAGGCTGAAGGATTTCTTATGACATGGTTAAAAAACCTTCAGTGATTTCAATTTAAATCTTCAAAGAAAACCCAGAGCAAACACTATCGAACAGTATGTTCTTTTTACCTAGCAGTCTCTCCAAATTTACTCAACCATAGCATACATGCCAAGTATAAATGGAAATGCTTTTGCATTTTTGTCGTGTTGTGGTGTTTCTGCCTACAAATTTATTAACTAATTCGTCACCGCAAGCATATTTGGATCCGACAATCGACGCTGGTATCGTAGCCTTTCTTAGCCTGCGTGCAGCCTCTACTATCACTGCGGAGCGAAGGGGACGAGGAAAGCGCGGTAGTGACAGCAGAGGCTGCACGCAGGCTAGGCCTTTCCAGCATAGCTTCCAAATCTTTAACTCGGCGTAAAAAGGTGGGTGTAAAATTCTGTGATCTATTTCTTCTAACTGAGTGGCTTGAAACAAACTTCAGTTACTTATCTTTAGTCCTACCGTTGGACTTTTCAGAAGTTTTCAATATTTTTCGAAATTCCAGCGTATGTTACATTTCAACTCATTTGAGGGTGTGACGTCATCAAATTTCTAAATCATAAACCAGAAAAGTGACAGACTTTTGCTTGATACCATATCGTAGGCATTCATAAACTATGGTTTTCTTCAAAATTATTTTATGTTGCTTCAAACAGTTTAGAAATTACGATGGTTTTAAGTTTTGTTGAAAATTCTTCTTGAATTCTTGAAAAAGTAAAAAAAACACTCTAATTCTGAAATACTGAAGATTTCAGAAAAGTCCAACGGTAGAATTATAGAGAAGTAGCTAAAGTTTCTTTGAAGTCATTCAGTTCAAAGAAATAAGTAACTGAATTTTACACCAGCCTTTTTAAAGATTTGGAACCTATGCTGGCCTTTCCCCTTTCGAATTAAAAGTTCTTTGAGTAGTTGTAGCTGTTACCAGTTTAATCAGATAGCAAAACTACAACGATTAAAGAATGACTGTTGTTCTAAGCAATAAGCCTACCTCTTCGATTCCTTTTCAATATTGTAATTAATTTCTTCTGTCCGAGGTGATTGATCCTGTAGTGATCTGTTGTCAGATATAACATCAGAATGCAGAACTTTGGATTTAGGTTTAGAACTTTGGATTCTCGGACTCTAGATGGAAATATAGGCATCGTCATGATATGGTCAAGTTAAAAGGCTACCATCAAGCAGCTTTTTACGAGAACATGACAGTATTACAAGACAATAAACATCGATTAATTCTAATACAAGAAGAATGTGATAATAATCTGAGTATCTATTGAAGCAATCAACTGATACACGCAACATTGGTAACTTTTCTTGCCTAAAAATCTGTCCCTCTTATTTGTAACC
Source organism: Aurelia aurita complex sp. Pacific (assembly GCA_004194395.1). Classification (NCBI taxonomy): domain Eukaryota; kingdom Metazoa; phylum Cnidaria; class Scyphozoa; order Semaeostomeae; family Ulmaridae; genus Aurelia; species Aurelia aurita complex sp. Pacific. The sequence continues at coordinate 84,599 of REGL01001334.1, forward strand.
ATTCACTCCTGATGAAGGATTAAGCCCAACACGTTTAGTCTTCTAAGCTCAGGCTATAAACTGCAAATTCAAGATATCTTATGTAATAAGTATGGAAGAGAATAGAGGCTTTGTACGGTAAACAGTATGAGGATCAAAGCATAGCTTTGAGGTTTAGGCCAGAACATTTTAACAAGACATATTTTTGAGGAAAGGACAGGGCCGTAGGAAGAAGCTTCGGATTGGGGGGGCAATTGTTCTTAAAACAATAGAGAACAATACATCTAATTAATTCATGTGACGTAGCACCATTGTTTTAAAAAATTATTGGGGGGGCTTGAGCCCCCCCTGCCCCCCCGCTTCCTACGGGCCTGGGAAAGGAAAAAGCATGATTGGGGATGTTGGCTCTTAAAAGCCTTGTTTGCCACATAAAACAGTTGTTTACGGCGACAAGATAAGCTTACCTGATAACTATCAGTTGCTGGTTGTAGGTTATCGATGTCCATTCCTTCTAAGCGAGCAACCAAACCAGAGCTGATGCCAAAATCCTACAGTGAACAAGACAAAATAGCTAATGAACTGTTTAATTTATGAGCAAATAACTTTTGGCCAGAAAGTAGCATCGAGAGAAGAGAAGTGATAAAATACTTGAGAACAGACGAGACGATTACTGATCTCCACCATTTGTTTTGCTGTTGATGGTTTGCCTAAGGATTTTCATCCCCGATTTGCATTAACTACATCCTAAATACATAGGTTCCAAATCTTTGGAAAGGTTGGTGTTGATGTTGTTGTTGTTGGTGTTGTTGTTGTTGTCGGTGTAAAATTCTATGACCTTATCTTTGAACTGAATGACTTCAAAGAAACTTTAGCTATTTTGTTTTCACACATTACATTATGCTCGTTGCTCTTGTAGTAACTTGAGCACTCTTTGGTTCTTGAAAACCAACAATGTGTAGCCGTACATCGTGTGCCCAAGTTCACGAGTTCCCATGCAACCAGTATGGTGATAACCAGGAGGGTACATTGGGTTTCTTGATTACATGTATTCCGCTCGTTGTTCTCTTGTCAACTTGAGCACTCTGTGTATATCTTTTGCCACATTCGTCCATTAGCTATTTTGTTATAATTCTGCCGTTCTACTTTTTCTCAAATCTCCAATGCGTTCAGAATTGGAGCATTGTTCTTCATCATTAAGAATTCAAGAAACTGTTTGAAAAAACTTAAAACCATTGTAATTTCTAAACTTAATGACGTCACAGCCTAAAAGTCAAAGCAGTAAAGCACGCTGTCATGTCGACAAATGTTCAAGATTTCTAAAAAGTCCAACGATCGAATTACATCAAAGTAGTTGAAGTTTCCTTCAGGCCATTCCAATCAAAGAAATAGGTTATATAATTTACACCCATGCCAAATATCTGTGACCTGTGCTCATTCTAAATGTTTCCAATCTGCAAGCCCGAACAATTTCCTGTTAGTTTTATACTAAGGGCATATGTTTTCAGAAATGTAAATTTTCGGAAACCTCCTGGAAACCTTCTGCTCAATGCACAGAAGAAAAATCAGTCGAAAAAGTAGGCTTCTTTAAAACAAGCACCCTCGAGGCTTAAATGGACTTGAACGAAAATTTTTTCAGGAAAAAAATAGCCTCAAAAACAACAATTATCACATATTAATCATAAAATGATAATACGCAAATTTACGAATAATCCACAAACTTTATTAACAAAAAAGCAATTAGTAGTTCCTTACTAATTCCTCGTCTTCTTCTTCCTCGAACTGGTCGCTCTTTGGACGAGATGACGGCGGTCGTGCAGTACTTTCCGACATTTCAGATTCCTATCAAGCAGATGATATAATAAAAAGAGCAGAAGAAAAGCAATGTCGTCTGCAGATCAAAATTGCAACAAATGAAAAGAGTAGCCCTGAAATAAACTTCACTCTTAGTTAGGATTAACTTCAAGTTAGGATCCATCTGTAGAACCCGCATTGATAAGAACGTTTCACCGATGAAATTAGTCCAGGTATGAAGATTTAAATGTGAGTCTAAACAAATCAATTTTGATGTTGAAGACAATTTGGATCAAAGATTCTAAAACTGGCTTTAACATATTCACACCCAATATTCATTGTTTTTTTTTCTTTTTTTTATAAATCAATAAAATTTTACAATACATATTACGGTCTACACTAGTTACAAGAATTACTTTACAATACTACTGGGACAAATACCCCTGGGGAGCAAAAGACTGTGTCTACCCTAAGGGAATTAACATAGATAAAGGAAAGAAAACCTACTTAAACTTAAAGAACACTACTATATTCGTTGTTCTTACCTCATAGCCAATATTTGCAATATCATGCATATCAAGATCCAGGGTAAATCTTGGCTTGCCATTTGAATCCTGAATAAAAAGATTTGTCTTCATGGTGAAGAGAATCATAAGAAAGCTACCATATACCACAGGAAGTGAGAAGTTTTCAAGACCTTGAAACATCTCAACCCATCTTTCGTGCGTGACATTTTCAAGATCTTCCAGACATTCATCACGAAGTCCGTACGACTCACAACATCATAGACCAAATCAAGTCACCTTTGGTTCAAACAGTCTTTGATCACTAGGACCTCAAATCTGGATCACTAGGATTCAAATCAAAAAGGGACTTTCAAATTTCGTAGAGAAACAAACGAAACATTCATATGTTGTAAGATTACAAAGATATCGATGAATTCTTGGAAGTAACTTTATTGTGGATTCCCCCCATCCACCAAAATTTGTGCAGAACACAATGGACACATTTTTTCAGTAATATATTTTGAGTGGCAGGAAGTATATCTAGCTACTTAAAGCTAATTTAAGCCCACTGTGCATGCCGCATCCAGGCACGGGATCCCCTAGTTTAACGTCCCTTCCGAAGGACGGCGAGGTGAGTTGCGAAGTCAAGCCTCCGAGGTCACCCATCCGGAGTTTGACTTCACTCGACCGACCAAAACATCAGTCTCTTGACGGTAACTGATTAAGCCGCTCCGCCACTCACCCCACAACTTGTGGGCAACAATATAGATTATAGAGATAACAGGTTAGTTTACGGTTACATGATCCAGCCCCTTTAATTATTATTATTATTATTATCATTATCATTATTAATTTATTTAGAGTAGGCATATGTACAATAGCTATAAAATAAAAGCTAATTCAAGCCTACTAAACTTACCTCACTAGCATCTGAGTATTCATCAAGAAAATTGACTTTTTCTCCAAACCTGCTTCCAAGACCAAAACTGTCTATTCCTTTTATTGAATCTTTGTTTTTACTTTTCAATCCAGTATCAGCCTTCTGAGAAGAAAATAAAGAAGAAGAGAATTTACTAACTGAAGTGATTCAAATATCATTTTCAGCTATACACACATTTAAGCCAAAAAATTTCATATTTTCAAAAAAATTCTCGATTCCCATACAAACCCCTTACAGGCATTATTCTAATTTTTGGGTCTTAAAGATGAGTGATTTTCTCAAACAAAATTTCCTTATCTAAGTGAACTTTTTGACTGACAGATTGAAATTTTTGTTTTGAATATCGGCCACATACTTTTTATTCCACAGCCTGTCAAACATGTGAACTTTTTTTTGACCCAGTAGGCAAATTCCATTTTCATTTGGTCAAATGTTTCAGGTCCTTTTTGAAGTCAAATCACTGAATTTTCAGCAGTCATAAAATCACAAGAAGAACTTACTAAAATATCTTGGTCTTGGCGATCAAACAAACATTGATTCATTCCAATCTATCAAGGACTAGTACTTAGGGTATATGAATTTTCAACTTTTTTTAGCAAATCTGGCATAATGTTTCAAACAATGCACCATATACTTACCGTCAAAATGGAATGTTTGTTACTAGCACTTGTCCCAAGTGTTCCAGTATCTCCAAGCCGTCCTTTGGTGCCTAAGTTTCTTGTCGAAGCCAAGGTATCATTCAACGAGTCTATTGTCATGCCAAGATTATTGCTAGCTGATAAACTTGATAATCCAGTTGCATTAAATCCATCACTCTTCAAAGTTGGAAGGTCGTTTAGTGCCTATGGTTGAGAATGAAGATTACATTCAGTTCTACATTAATACAGCAATTGAAATGTTTGCTAGAGCTATTTAATTTTACAGTAAGTGTGAAACACATTTTTTGTTCCTTTTGTTTCAATAACTTTTTGCTTCACAACTATGTGCTTGGTTTAGCATTTTGTATCTGTATTAGTTGTAGTGTGGTATGGTATAGTAGTTTAGGCCACATAAAATAAATTAATAGATTCTCATCACAAAGTTTTAGTAACTCTCGCGAGGCGGGAGGCTTATATTTTACATATAAATTTTTTTGGTAAATCTGGCCAAATCAGCGAGGCAGGAACATTATTCCTTCCAGGGAGTTCTTTGCTTACACAGTCTTTGGCTCAGAGAAATGCCTACACTGGGCCGTTCGTAGAAGAAGAGAGAGAAGTGACAAAGAATTTACGATTGTCGATGTCGGTAGGGGCTGTTTACAAACAGCAACGTTTAGCGAATCTCTCACAGTATTCTTCCACTCAATTTCTAGTTTTTCGACATCTGCCGCAGCATATGATTTACTCACACGACAAGTGATTTCTCGTAAATTTCCCGCAGAGAACCAATCAAATTGCTGTGAAATTTGGCCCAAACTCGAGCGAGATGTCCTGTTTCAGTGCTTTTTCATGTCATGTACCTAAATGAATACATTTTGCTGGGACCCCATTTAAATCGTAACGTAACGGTACACTTTGACTTGGGATCCGTAGATCAGCCTCCCGTTTACACAGTTCAGTTCTTAAAATTTTGGCTTTTCCTATGGAAAGATTTTTGTAAATGTTTGGAACCATAACAACTTTGCAATAAATCAACACTGTGCCAATAATACAGTAAAAACGTTGTTTCGGATTGACACTTGCATGACAGTTGTTCATAGTTTATGATAATTCTCTCGAATTCTACCTTTCGCTCGATACAGTCATGTATCATAATGAGTAAAACATTGCAAATAAATAGAAAATAATAAAACTATGTGTTTTGACGTTATACAAAATATAAAAATATCGCAAATTTTGCAAATGACGAGCAGCGGGCGGTACTTTCATATTTTGAAAGCAAAATATAAAAAATATCGACGCGGAATTAATATTCCACGCGGGCGGTGATGAGAATCTATTAATTTATTTTATGTGGCCTTATATTAGTTGTATTTTAAGTTTATGTTTAAAGGTAATGTGTTCATTAAGTACAGCGACTTTGCTATTTTCACGTGATATTTCATGTGATCACTTTACCATAGATTTAGAAAGATAGCCAGCTCTAATATAAGCAGACTGATGACTTACTTGCGGCTGCGATTCCAGAGCTGAACCCAAAGTCTCAAAGCAAGTAGCCTCGTTGTGAAATTTAAATTCTAATGTTGCATGTGTTAAGTTAAATTCTACCAATCACAGTGCGCTCCTCGGGCTCTTTGTCAGCATCGTGTCAGCACATTTTGACAAGAATGTATACGCTGCTGTACTTACATGGACACATTACCTTTAATCCAAGGAGGTAGACATTATATTTTGCTCCTCTTGGCACCTCTCCTAGGAAATAGTTCCCACTGTTGTTGGGTCAGAAAAAATAATTCTTCCCATTAACAATCGTTTTGATCGCTCATTTTCTTGACACAGATTCTATGCAGTCAAGTGAATCTATTTTGAGCAAATCTTACCACAGGAAACTTTTCCCTTGAACTGTGTGCTCCAAGGAAGTAACTTAAATTTTTGCCCACTGCAGTAAAACCTTGAAATCAATCCTTAATTTCAGTTCATTTTTCCATTTTCAAAATGACTCGTCAAATAGCAGTAAATCACTGTGGGTCAGCTGGTACCCAGAAAAAATAATACCTTCAATCTGTCTTGACTTCCTTTGTCCTTATTCCCTTTCTTGTCTTTCTTTTTCTCCTTCTTATCTTTTCCTTTCTTCCCTCCTTTTGCAGGTTTTGCTTTTGCGGCTTTGATGGGTTTTCCTTTTGCTCTTTCCTCCTCAACCATTGATCGAAAATATTCATCACAAGGATGTTCCCATTCACTCTCCCCAGTTTGGAAATTGAAGTAATAGATTTGGCCACTTTCATCTTGGCTGCAGAAAGAAAGTCTAAAAGTTACTTGAAGAAAGAAAATTAATGTCCACTTCTACTGTAGGTAGTAAAGGAATTTCTTGGTCACTGTTGCTTGAGCCCCAAAATAGCTAAATCTTTTCTGTATATTCTTAAGTGCAATTACACCTTACTTCCCCTCTGCTGGTGACATCATCTAACAGGATTTGACAATATATTTGTGGGGATTATTCTATACAAACTCTTGACACTATGATTGGTCTTCCTGCAAAAATTAGGTCAAAATCAGACCAACTTACCAAGGTTTCCAATCTCCGGGTAAAGGAGCAACGATTCCTTGCCTTGCAATCCACAATAATTCAGACTCTGTGTCAGGGTCAATGCCAATCACTTGCGCATATTCAAATATTTCTGCAATGAAAAGCATCAAAGTTAATGACATTGATATAAGATAACTATGACGTATATGTTATGCAAAAGAACCAACCCACATTGGAAAATGTGCTGTGAGTGCAATTTTACTTCCACATGCAACAGATGACCAGAACCATATGCATACCAGAAATTATAGTTGGAATGTGAAGTTAAGTCCTAACCACTAAGAGCTATGGATAGGAACTGATGAAGTGTATCTTTGGTTTTGATTGAAAAGCTGAAACAGAGCTAGCAATGCGTATGAACAAAGGGATTGAGTGTTGGTTCCAACAAAGCATTTGAAATGTTTGAGGGGCACATCAACCAGGTTGGAAAACATGCATGATTTGGCCTGCGTGTAATAGCGAGTGAAATAAATTTGAAGGTGCGAGCTGCGAGTAGACTTAAAAAAGCTGCAAGAGACACAAAATTAACAATAATCTTTTGTAGTGGCTGACACTTTGCCAAATATTGGGGGCAAAGCTATTGTTTCAGTTAAAACGAATCTTTCATTTCTATTGTTTTCAAACAAAAGATCTTTCTTCTAGCCAACAGTGGGGGGGGGGGTTGATCACACCACCCCCCCCCAAGTGTTTGCCACTGATCTTTTGCTCTTGCATGTGAGAACCGGTTATTGCAGCAAGTTTTACAGAGTTTCATAGTTGTTCTGAAGTAAATTCTGTCGCATCTGAATATTGGGGGTTCTAGAAAATTGTATAAACAAACTCAGGCATGGGTGCGGCTGGAAGCAGTCAAAATGGCAAGGGGAAATTTTCCACTTATATTTGTGTACCATTTCGGTACTCAACATGTGTTGAATTTCAACAACCACAACCGCGATTTAGAGGGTTGACTAACAGGGTTGCAATGTCTGGAGTGAGGACAAAACTCAAGAAAATGACGGAAACATGCCCGATGTCGAAGGGTGCCCTTGTTTGCCAATCAATTTAGGACAAGCCTCCCCCCTACCAGGGCCGCTGAAAGAGGGGCAGGGAGGGTATCCTCTAAAGACATCAGGGTCTAGAGGGCCAAATAAGGAAAGATCACAATTTTTATCTACATTCCCGCTTCGGATACAGGAATGCAGGAAGCTTCATTTCCAAGTTTTATCCCTGGGCCTCAAAACTTTTGGGAGGTGCCCCCCCCCCCCACCTACAAACGTGAGGGATTTTCCGATTTGAAAAGATCTGATTCCGATCAGATTCTGATTCATATCAAAGTAGGATTATTATGTTCTACTCAGTGGTGTGCCCCTCAGTGAGACATTTGGAGGGGACGCCGTAACGATCAACAAG
>REGL01001335.1:13433-38417 GCA_004194395.1 Aurelia aurita complex sp. Pacific
AGATCCCTGCTATTAAGTAGTGTTGTGAGTGAAGGGTAAGGTCCATCCATATCGATTCTGTGCCTAATCTGTCAATGTTTTGAAAGGGAGTTATATCTAGACTGTTATTAAAATAAACTAAAACACCACCACCATGTCTATTTCTGTCGGAGCGTTTCAGACCATACCCATCAATTGCTATTTGCTCATCCGGTACTGTACTGTCTAGATGTGACTCTGTTATCACTAAGATATCCATATTTGACTCTTTGATCAGCAATATAATGAACAACATGAGAATGTTTAACAATTAACAGTTTCATATGGCTCAGAAATTCTTATCAAGAAGAATTATTGAAAATTCTTGAGAATTTTGAGAATTCTTGCCATGTTTGCATGGCAGTGAGAAAATTTCAGTCCTGGCTAATTTTTAATTAATGTTCTCTATAACATACTGTACAGTATATACCTGTGTACAGTTATCTTTGATACTAAATATTGAGATGAAAAGTGTCAGGGGGGTGGTAGAAATTCCAGAGATGTAAACAAGAGGGATTCATTTATGGAGGGTGGGGGTGTTGTATGATGTTCTGGAAACCCACAGCATTGTCTTCCAAAGTATCTTTTGAAAACAAATCTTCCTATCATGACAGAGGATTTTGCTGGCATGTCCCCCAATTTTAAAAGGATGTTTGAATGGATGGTTTAATGAGATGAATCCAGAAAGATTGTGACTTTTAGAAAGTACGAGGTCTTGCTGCTGGTAAATGTTTATCAAGGCAGTAAGAATATACAGCAATACTGCACTTCACATACCCTTTCAAGGAATGCAGCTAGTTCCATATCTCCAACATCAATAAATGAGGATCTTCCAACAGCTTGACTGAGGTCACCAGTTGCAATGTACCAAAATATTCCAGGGGCAAGGTAAGGAAAACCTGGCCCACCCTGCACTAAACTATGAGCTATCATCTTTCCAAGGACTTCAAAGATGCCTGTTATTACATGTTCACTGCTATAAATTGGTGTGAGTCGTGCATGTTGGCCACGAAACAATCTAAGATACCCTTCCCCTTCTGCAATTTGCCCAAAGACATCAGAAAAGGATTGGCGTAATACACCTCCAGTGTCAACAGCTGGCTCTCCCCTTATTTGCATCTTTATTTGGAGGCATGGTTCAAAGTCTGGACTCTTGTAGATAGAAAATAAATCCATGAGTAGGTCTTCTTTGTCCAGCTTTACTTTCTCTGCAAATATGTATGGTTTCATGGTTCTCTTCAACCGTTGCAAAATCATGGATGCATCCTCATCATCTCTGCTTGCAGGACTACCATCATGTCCCACAGAACACCCAGGCTCACTTAGATAGTTTGCAGCTGCCTCTACATCTTGATGAGCAATCAAAGATGCTTGAAGCAGCTCTGTTCTCGTGTTGGGAAATATTGTGGAAAGTGATTGTAAGCCATCTTGGATGAATGAAGACTCTCCTACACATGTAGATCCAGATGCAGTCATACTTGTTCCTGACAGTGGTTCTCCAGCACTTGTTCCTGGTTGGGGTTCTGCTGCTCTTAAGCTTGATGGCTGCACATCTTCATCATTATGATGGGCTGTTTCCATCTCCTCGTCATCGCTGAGACTAACAAGTGTATGTTTTGGAACATTCAACCTGACATATAATCTTCCATTTCCACAAAGATGTTTGATATGTTTGAAATCCCATTTATGGTCATCCTTTACTACTGGCAAGGAAATTGTATTCCTTTCTCTTTTGACAAAATCAAAGTCCTGTTGGTTGATCTGGGGCAGCTTTGTACTGAACAACAAAGCCAATTCAGCTCGAATATCATCTTCGGTAAAGTCAGATGATAAGTCAAACTGTCCTTTTAGCACAACCATATCATCAACTACAGTGTAATCTTGATCCTGAGGCTGCTCAGTTTCTGCAAGAAGGTAGACACTTTTTGGTATAAGTTGTGTTTTGGCAGCTGCCTTCCCTCTTTTCTTGAAGCGAAAATTATGCCCAGGGACATTAACATTCGCTCTCTTCGATCCTGGTGCAGTTTGCAGGTTACTGCTTGTGGCTGTTGTAATGGGCCTAACATTTACACCCGAGCTTGTTGGCCTAGAAGTAGAAGGACCTGTTGAATGCCGTCCCACTAAATCCCTAGACACAGCAGTGGCAGACGAGGCGATGAGCTGCCTTGTTCTTTGTATCAGATCACTTTGCTGCCCTTGAGCCGAAGATGATCTTCTCAACGCCTCTCTGACGCACTGGCGCACACACTCCTCTAAACTTCTTTCGTCGGCCATCTTACCATAAACCTAACTCGAGGCGTGGCCAATTTTGGCGCCAAAAACAAAGAGCATGGCATCATGGGATTTGTTGACAATAAAAAACGTTTGTTGACACTGAAAATATTTGTTGACGTTGAAAAATGTTTGTTGACATTGAATCGCAGCCTTGAATGCGATTTATACCCTTGATGTTGAATTGTGACCTTGACGTTGAATTGTACCCTTGAATGCGATTTTACCCTTGACGTTGAATTGTACCCTTGACGTTGAATTGTACCCTTGAATGCGATTTTACCCTTGACGTTGAATTGTACCCTTGACGTTGAATTGTTCCCTTAAAGTTGAATGGGATTTACGAGTATTAGAATTTCTTAGGTCTTGAATGTGGTATCGTTCGTTGATTTTATTGAAAATTCTACCCTTGATATTGAACGTAATTCTTGATGTGGAAAATAGCTATTGAATTGTGATGCAATTATATTTTCTTGAATTTTGCACCATTTGGCCTACCATAACTAAGTTTTCTTATCAAAACCACTGCATGAAGTTTGTGATACCGACATGAAATAAAATTTGCTCAATAATCGGCACACGCCGCAAGCCCTGTCGCAAATGTGCAAAAAGTTCCTCTTATCAATCATAACAAAGTGCCAGGAAACGATAAAAAGGTTCATTGATTACCTGAAATTTTCCGCTGCTCGATCCTGTGTTGCACGCATCTGAGAACGAGGCCTGTCGTGTTTGAGAAGGGAACACGTTATGGGTAAGATCGAGGGGCAAATCACTTCTCAAATAGCGTACGTGATTTTTATGATTTTAAAATCACACGATTTTTTTCTGTGATTTTAGTGGGGTTTTTTTTTGTGATTTTATTGATTTTTTTGTGATTTTTTCTTGTGATTTTTCTATGATTTTGTGATTTTTGTGACTTTTTGTATGGTGATTTTGTGATTTTTGTGATTTTTGTATGTGATTTTTTTGTGATTTTAAGGAAGATGTACGAAAAAAATCAGTGATTTGCCCCTCGGGTAAGATAATTCCAGAGATAACCGTATCGTCATGGTACCAGGTTGGCTTTATGGTTGAATAAAAGACAAAACTGCGCTCAATCGATATTGAATTGAATGATAGACCAAAAACTGCACTCGATCGATATTGAATTGAATGATAAACAGAAAACTGCACGATAGACCGAAAACTGCACTCGACTTATTCTTGGCATGCATGACTGACAGCAAATTGAATTACAAACAAAAAGCTCAATACAACAGATTGCCTTGGTGAATGATTGAATGATGAATTTAATCATAAACAAAAGACTGCATTTACTAAATCAAATTAGGCAGTGATAAACCAAAAAGAGTGAATCAAACAGAAATACATAACTGAGGAATGACATTTTGATAAAACGAGTTTTGAAAACTGTCCGAATTAGACCAATTAGACCTTTGGATTTGTCTTTCTGCATTATGGATTTTTGTCATACATATACCCCCGTACATTTCAAACGTAGGTATTTCAATAATATTCATGTGTAACATGAATACAGTTAATTCGGCGAGTGATGCTTGTAGTTTTCCTTCATGCAATGATGAAATGAACTGACGGTGCAGTCTGCCGAATTCAATATACCCCGTTTTTCCCAAGCACATAGGATTGAGAAAAACAAATAAATACCCCATTAATCAAAGTTGCACAAAAAGCCGATTAAAGATTTCATTTTCATTTCATGTTCATTTTAATTCTTTTAAGGAGGGTTGCCCTTCAACGAGTTGATTTTCAAGGGGCCCTCCGATAAAAACATTAATTACAATCTAAGGTACAACGGTACAAAATAAAAGCTATTAATTAAATAATACTATAAAACATTATTTACAATATTTTTAATCTATATACAATAATGGTCAAAATTACAATAAAAACGAAAGAAAGAAAAGTACCTGTTTCTAAATAGTTTTCTTAAGACTATACAGAGAGGTTGCCTGTTTTGACTCGGCTGACAGGCTATTCCATAGTTTTGCACCTCTGTAAGAGAAACATCTCTGGCCATTTGCTGACCTTTTCATCGGCAACTTCAGGTCGGTCCCCGTATTGCGAAGGCTATATGATGAATATAGCCTAAGATAGCCTAAGAACAGATTTTATCGTGCTAAGAAACCATGCTGTGTCTGAGAAATGACCTTATCCAATAACACTTAAAGTTGGGGAAAGTTATCCAATCACAACACGCCTTCCAATAAACAATGTGCCAAAAATGAGCTTGGTTTTAAGTGAAAAAGCAGACGAAAAATCTCCCCTTTCGAGTTTCAACAGGCCAGAAAAATGCTGCCAGAAAGGAGAAGCGCCCGGGCGGGAAACAGAGCCAGCACCGCCCAGAGCATTACAACGGGCGGAAATGAGGAGCAACCTAATAGCACAATTAATTCACTATGGACAACTTAAACAAGGTCTAAAAGTTGTATTCGCGCAGCAATGACACACTTTTTCCAGTCACCTGTGCCTTCAAAACAACGCAGTCGATGAAGCAGCATGCCCCGGGTGGTGTTCCACACACATCCATCGATCGGAACAGAGCTTGAATTTTCTCAACAGAAGGACAGTTCAGTGTGTGCTTAGCTTGGCCGAGAAGCTGATGTCAGCCCCTATAGTACATCGACTGTGCGTAGATGCAGAAATTGTTGAAACGAAGTTGGTTTAAAGCAGTAATTNAATAATAATGACAAAGCTGTTCTAGAATCTTCGAGGTATTACACCACAGTTTGCAACATATCCAAATGAGGTTAACAGGGTGATTGCGACCTTGCAATAAATAGCGTAGGTGGGGCAAAGCCCTAATCCTTCTAAACAAAAGAAACAGAAGCGGGGGATTCCACTTGTTGCATCTAATGCCTTTCTGACGTAAGTGGGGATGTCTAATTCAATGCAGATAGTGACTACGTAATAGATGACTTGCAAAACTGGTTACAAAAATGACGCAAATGGGCCTAAGTAAATTCTTCCACAAGGACCTAAATCTAAAACCATACTTTCTTCCACGAGGGCACCTTATACTAGAATTAGCCGTATTACAAATAGTAAGTAAAATTTGGTTTTTTCAAGTGACCACACCCAATTAAGGACTGGCCGCGCCCTACGGGCCCTTGCTGAGCCATAACGCCACCCCAGAAATAAGTGCCAGTCCGCCCCTGGACCATGACCATGTTTGCTTGGTATGGCAAGAAGTAAAGATCAAGGAAAGAAGCATTACCAAGATACTTAAGAACACTGGGTGTGATCTGCTATCATGGCAAATGAACCAGGAAACAAGATCAATCCTAAGAAAAAGACACATAATAGTGATAATGATGACAATGAAAGAGAGGAGGCAACTAAACTAAATCCTGCAAGAGATAGCAAACCCACGATCATGGGATAAAAGAAAAAAAGGGAGTAACTGACTCGACGATTGATTATAATTGGCCGTAATGTGGTTGATCCTACAGTACTGAAAAAAGTCACGTTATACTCAATGATACACGCAAGGTACTCATGATGCCTCACCACTACCAACATAAAGGGAATATCCCTTCGGCACTGAACATCCCCCGCGGTACTCAAGATTTCCCCCTATGCTACTCAATTATATTCGACCACAGCATTGACCATCCCCTATGGTACTCACAGGTGCCCCCCCAATGCCCAGAAGTACTGAACATCCCCCACGACACTGCACAAGTATTCCATGTGGGTGAACTCTTCGCACATATGTCGCATCAAAGTCCTATGTTTTGAAGAATATATTCCAAAGATTCGTAGAATTCATGATTTTTTAATTCTGACGTACAAAACGAGTTTTCAAAAAGATACGCTATTCATGTCATTTGGTAGGAAAGGCACTGAAACAAGTTTTCATGTTCGTTAATCCATAAATATTGGAAGCTAATGATATTTTCATACAGTTTTCTGTTCAGATGAGAGTTCTCTTTCTTGCAACTTAAAGTGATTATAGACAAACACTTAATCAGACAACACGATTTAATGTCTGAAATGTCAAGGGCGCATTTGAAGAAACGTTTTTGTCTTGCATCAGCATAGAAAATATTTGAGTTTATTGCATATACGCTAATAATGTCAGAAGTTTCGTTCTTGTTCATGAAGGAAAGTGCAGTGATGCTTCAAATTTGCTGCCATTTGTATTGATAGTGTCCACGTGTAGCGATATCACATGCACATGTTTAGCATCTTCTCAGCCTCATCAAATTCTTTGCTGAGGTTAGCCATAACAACAGGTTTGTCTTTCTCGAATGACAGTCTGTGATCAAACAGCAGTTTCTGTGTAGCCTGCGAAAAAAAGTCAATGGATTAGTAAGAAGCTTTCCTTTTCTTTAACTACCTGGATCATCGACCACACCGGCTTAGGCTTAAATAGCTAAAATGGTGTCATCTCCCAATGGAGAACATCACTGCTCAAAATTCCTTTTAATAGAGGTGCAACTATGAGGATACTACCAAAGTATGCATAGATTTACCATTATACAAAGTAGCTGTTCCAACGACAATTCTGGCCTTAAATGTTGAGAATATTCGGCAGATTGCTAAATTTTCCATTTAGCGACCCCCTGCTCCCCCAATTCAATGTTGTTTGTGGAGAGACTGTAAAATCTGATAACTGCAATAATGACTAATCATCACAAAAAATTAACATTGAGATGGGGGGAGGGGGTAAAGTGAACCTGTTGACAGAATTTTGGTACTGAGGTCTAAAAAGTGGGGAAAGTCGCTTTTTTCTCCTTATGTCCAGGATTGCTTGAGGGGAGATTTTTTTTAAGTCAATAGGATCAACTCAAGTTTGCATATATTATCCATTTTTGACCCGCAGAATTCAAATCTGGGAGCGAAATTAACATACAATGTCACGATTTGCAGTTGTGACGTCACAATTTAGTTTACCAGGCCATGGCGAAGGAGAAGTTGCACATTATGCCTCTTTGGAGCTAGGAAATTGTGTTAGGTGGTCAACCTCGTCCTCAGGGCCTTTTGTCATATTGGGACGGAGACGAATAAAGATCCATATCATATATTCCAGAAGTTTGCGCTAATTTGCTTTATCCTGAGAAATCAAGGCCACATGCATGAATTTCATGGCTACGTAACTAAGCAGTAACTAAGCTCAGAACAATAGGGGGCCTATCCCATGTTAGAATAACAAGCTGAATACCTTCGGGAAAGTGGATTTAGGCAGAACCACTGGTAGGCGGAACTGAATTATCTAATCTAGTTTTAAGAAGTAGCGTGTTTCCCGTTGTTACCCGTTGAAAATCAGTACTGAACCTCATAACAATTTTCGTTACTCGTTTCGTTACCCTTGCGTTACCCGTTGGGAAACATTTTTGGATAAAACTGAACGTCTCCCGCCTCAATGAAGTAAACATTCCAGATAAACAGTCAGAAGCTTTGAGGCTTTCAACAATGTTTGCATTAGAGAAAGCTTCTAGCGATCTGGAAAAAAAGCTCGAACAACCATTAATGAATAGTCACAATGGCATGGCACATCCCTTTTCTTAGCCTGGAGAGAATGCAAGCGTTGCCATACTTCAGTCTCAAAAAGTGCCAAAGCGTCTTATTCCATTCAGCTTTCCGTAAAATTCGTAGAAAGACCCTGCAGACGTTCTATCTATTGTCAACAAACGTTCCACACCCTCATGCGAGACAAAGCCTCCATAAATAGAGTGAGGCGCAAAGAAAATCAAGAAACTTAACAAATAGGGGAAGTATCTTATTTTAGCTTGAAACGATCAATGCGTTGTCTATTTTGCCACTTTTATGCAGTTTATGATAGCCACTTGAGTGGCAATTAATCAGAAAGCGATAAAATGCAAACACAAACCATCTAGCAACCTCGTCCCCAGGGCCTTTTGTCATATTGGCACCGAGACGAAAAGGCCCAGGGATCGGCTTCTCACATGACCATCAAAATACCCTCTCTCCGTTGGTGTCATAAATTATAGAAATCATAATGTATGTAGCAATTTTACGTCAGGCTATGGCTGCTGCGTACGTGTTGCAGTTTCAGTGGAGTTGAGTGACCAAAACCAAACAAGCTGAGGGCTCAGGCTTCTGTCACTCTTTCAAAGATTTGCGACTTGTTTTCATCGACTTATCAAGTCTTTCGCAATTCGAAAGCTGGTGAAGTGTCTTTCACTGCTTTTCAATGTCTTATCGAATGGCTCCAATGTGATTCACCAGTTTGCCAACTAGGTATGGAAATTCCGTCCTGTGCCAGTTGCTCCCCGATCCTGTGCCAGTTGTCCCATCGAAGTCTACAATCAACATTGTGCTGTCGAAAAACAGATATTCTGCAAGTTGTTGGTGTATTTGTTCCTGAAGCTTTTCTCTTTCAATTTGACTAGATATATTTTTCATTCGCATTGATGTGGTCACACTTTCACATAATCTACAAAACGAATTATATCTTTACAGTATATCACTTAGAACTTTGGTAGAAGTGACTTTACATTCACGGACTGCATGAACAAAATCCAAGGAAAGTACCAATCTAAACCAGCTTCAAATTCGAGAATGTCTACGATTATTTCTGAGGTTTAACATCAGTCAGCGAGTGCTGCCGATTAGTATTTGTACCAAATGCGATTGTAGCGAGGTCAATTTTATAGAAATTTATCGAATATTGTGCTTGGAATTTGCAGTTAGGTAATGGTTCAAGGGGTAACTGATTTAGAATATTGAGTTTCTCTCCTCCGCCGGTTTCTAGTTCTGTAGTCCTAGCTCTTGGTTCCGTAGTTCTGTAGTCAATGGTTCCGTGGTCCGTAATATTGAGTTCTGCATTGTCAGGAATAAACTGTTGTCGTGCATTGACGTAGGTAGGAAGAACTCATTATCTTTTGTTGGAGAACTTTTGTTATTGTTTGTTGGATAAATGCTAACCAGCCGCGAGCTCGCGAGCCCGCACGCCGCGAACAGCAGTCGTGAGCTAGCCACATGGTGGCCCCTGATGATATGACATGATATAATTATTTATACACAAAACTACTCTTCAGCTCAGGGGCGGACTGGGGCATCAATTCCTTACCGGGAAATTCGCTGTTAGGGGCCACATATTTGTAGAGGTTCAAATTATTTTTGTAAACTAGCTAGCATGTTTGAAAAGTTACTTCGTAGTGCTTCTAGTGGTGTAGCCAGATTTTTACCTCAAAAGGAGGCAACTTTGGGCAAATCAAGTTAAACGAGGGCCTGGGCCTCGGTCTAGGAAAATTGTTAAGTGTACAATTTACAATTTTACAATTTACAATTACCCTTTTCTTTACAATGCCGCTGAGCACCCTTATTTTCGAAAAATGCACCCGTGATTGGATATGGGGTGAGCCTTCAAGCAGTCAAGTGAAATGAAATGTTTTGGAAAAAGTGAATTAAGCAACGGAGACTTTCGTGGCAGCTTTAAACAAATTAGAGTTTTTTATCAAATTCTTGTCTTATGATGGCACAGCTAAAAAGAAAGAAGCAAGCGAAACGAGCTGAACATTTAAAGTACCACTTCGTTCAAGAAAATTTTTTCATGTGCGGACGTAATGAGAGCCTAAATAAAGGAAAAACAGCCATGACAAATTAAGTGGTATGGTATTGAAATAAGGGGGTCTGGGGGAGAAAATTTTCAGAGAATACGCCCTTTACTTTGGCTTTGAACACTTCTCGCAATCTAATGTTAGCAGTGCTAAAATAGAATTTGATCATTTCGTAACAATTGTTTTTTCAAATTAGCATCCCCAGTAAAATTTTTGAGGAAACTGAATTTTCTATTGTCTAATTTTCTTATTTCAATGCGATCATGGTTTGTCATAATTTATCATAGTTCATCTGGGAAAATTTTGTAAAAGGCGTACCTTTACTTTGGCTTAGAGCGACTCTCCCAATGCCCTCAAATACTCTCCAGTATTTTTCGGATAGATTCCTACCATTCCCTACCTATAACCAATTTCTCTTCGTTTTTGAAAGAATCTCGAGGATCATCTTTTGACAGAAGTAGGGGGTGGCAAATGGCCCCATCCCCATCCATGGCTGCGCCACGCCACTGGCATACAAAGTTGCACACAGTGGCCGACAGTAGCCAAGATTAAAGGGCCCTGGTCAACATCGATGCTTTGCACGCATAATTCGCCCTCGATACCCTGTGTTCTTGAGTTTCTGATGTTCAGAAACTAATATGGCTGCTCGCTGTAAAAGGGATGGAGAAGGGTTACAGTAATTCAGAGCATACAGTAAGAATTTTTAATGGAATGGAGAATCAAACGAACAAATTGCAACGGTTTATGAACTCTGAAACCACCAGGGTATCGTATTATTCGTAGTTTTTTATTTTTTCAATTGACCTGTGTGGTTTCTTTCAAACAGGATATCAACGGTTTCCATTCCTCCAAATGTGATGTTGATACTAGATTGCACTAGCAGAACCAGCAGGGACTTGAAGAAAAAAAATAATAAAAATGAACTACCCAGGTTTCGAACTCGGGTAGCGTGCGTGGAAGGAGCATATGACTACCGCTTCGCCAACCAACCGTTAACTATCCAGAAGTTGGAATCGTACATTATCATGAGAATAGCCGAGGGCCGCAAAGCATCGATGTTGACCAGGGCCCTTTAAAGACGTCTTGAAGTGCGAGCGAAGCGAGCTGAAAAATTCCAGGCATACATTACTTAGATGGACTTGAAAAGTGTTAAGATATCAGTTACAATTGCAATTGTTTTTACTGTGGGCCGCCAGCAAGCATTTGTGTCCCAAAGGCCCAAGGCAAAAAATGGCTATTGTCTTGACAAGGGCCCACCGGGAAATTCCCGGTATCCCGGTGGGCCAGTCCGCCTCAGCTTGAATATAACAAATACATTGGTTAAATAACAAACGATCAAAATAGAAAAAAATCTAAGATGCTGTTCTTCCAGGGGTTTGTGTTTTTAAAGTGATATTTTCAATCAACTCTTCAAATACTCCTTTAGTTCTTTTTTAAAGCGAATAATAGTTGAGAGTTCTCTAATATCAACTGGAATATCGTTGTAACGCTGTTTGAACATTCATTCAGCGAGAAGATCAGAAAAACATCACGTTGGCCATTTTGTTATTCATATCATATATTCATCAACTCAATTGACATGTTAGTAAGATGTAAGTTGTAAGATAACAATCTACAAAAAAAAAACGAATCAAACTAAATTACATATTTGGCCTAGTCACACACAAATCGAAACGAAGAAACTAATGTTTGCATATAATGCATACCAGTTTGGCCTTGCTACGCTACTGCTCGAAGTCTCATTCATGGTGGCTTCTCAACTTTACTTTCTCCATGGTCACGCCCCTTCTTCTTGCTCCGTTTCTTGTCATGCCTTCTCAAAACAAAGTTTTATATTTTTTCATTTTCATTTTTTCATTTTTCATTTTAAAATTATTTATGCACGGTAGCCCCGTCAGTCAGTATGACTGATTTTCAGGGGGCCGTGCCAAAAGCATTACAAATTAAAAAATCTACTAAAATTAAAAACAGGAAAAGGAAACTAATTACAATCATAAATAATTTATCTACAACTATTTACAATCAATTTACAACCGACCCTTTATCTTGTTCTTAAAAGAAGATAAAGAGGGAGCTTGCTTGGCCTCGCGGCTGAGATCATTCCAGATTTTTGCTCCACGAAATGCGAACGCTTTCTGTCCATTACTAGTTTTCATGAATGGCACTAGCAAGTCAGTTTCGGCATTTCTAAGGTTGATAATTTTGCGATCAGAATTTCTAACAAATAAATGCGAGAGATAATCAGGCGCGAGACTATTAACAGATTTATATACAGTTGTTGCAGTCTCACTTCTGATCATATCCCTCACAGTTGGCCATTTTAACTCTGTAATCAAAGCTTCGGCAGGAGCATCGTAGCTGCTATTTGTAATAATTCTAGCGGCACGATTCTGTAATTTTTGAAGCTTAACCAGTCGGAACTCAGCACAGCTCCCTTGTAACAACAACAGGAATACTTGTAAAAACAACGCCTTCACAGTGGTTACATGGCTCCTCTAACTATATTTATCAGTGGCGTGGTGGTTGGGGGGGCCGGGGGGCCGGGGGGCCGGGGGAGCACGTGCCCCCCAGTGGCCTAAGAATCCAGGGGCGCCGAAGGTGCCCAACGTTTAGGGGGCGCCAAATGCATGAAAGCTTGCTCCACACTAAATCGAGTTAGAATGTATAAGATGCGACAGAAAAGTGTTAGAGATATTTTTGCCTCAATTTTTTACTTCATATGCACCTTTGAAGATGTTTAGATGGAATCAGAAATGTTTTTTGTTCGATGTGGAATCGATAACTCTCTACACACGCGAACATAAAGTGTCTAGAGATCGTGCTATCCCAATTCCAAGGCGTTTTTACTCGAGTGGGACCCAGTCCTATCTAGAAAAAGTCAGTGGTATGGCTACGGGGGGTATAGGGGGCAATTGCTTCACTTTTGTTGAAAGATGGTCCTCTAGCTGGGTATAGGTTAGGTAAGGATTTTCTGAGAAATGTCAAATCTTCCATTTTAGCACAGGCAAATATGGAATCAAGAGATGCATTCTGAGCCAAATTAAAGGATGTTTCCTCAAAAAATTTTCTCCCGCAAGGAGCATTTCCCAACGAAAAGAAGGGAATGATCTCAAAAATTTTTGCTCGCTCCGCTCGCACAGAGATTTTTTACTATCACTAAATGTACGATATTTTCCGAGGTTCCGACAAGAGTGCAGAAGAATCATCATCCTTTATTTTCAAAGCATTTCTAAAGGAGGAACAAGTCTTAAAAGCCTTGGCGCGTTGTGTAAGAGACAACAGACAACAGTAACAACTTTCTAGGGGGCACCAAAACAGGTTGTACCCCCCAGCCAATTTGGAGCCACCACGCCACTGATATTTATTATAGTTATTTAAAAACAAGTGCCTTTTTGGCTCCTCGACGGGGAATCCTCGGTCTCTTTTGTTCTAAGTTCTTCTTGGTCGTCTACCGCTAGCAAAAGCACCAACTTGTGAACTAGCCTTTGCAGATAAACTGCCTTTGACTGCCGCTTTCCTTGATTATCTAATGATTTATCACCCATTAGAATTTTACATTGTCTGATTTTTCCATCTTCACTCGGGTATACATCAACGACTCTAGCTAGCGGCCATTGATTTCGAAATCCACAGTCTTCCTTAGAAATTACTATGCCGTTGATCTTCAAATTTCTCTGTGGATGGGTCCACTTCTGTCGTGTTTGGAGATTTTGCAAAAAAATCTTGTCTCCATCTCGACCAAAATTCATTTGACAAATATTGAACTCTCCTCCACTGTTTGCGACAGTATGAATCTTCTCGTTGAAAGTTTCCCGGCAGAGGAAGCACAATCTTTGATTTCATGGTGAGTAGATGATTCGGCGTTAGTGGTTCAGGAGCATCTGGAGAACAAAGATTACTAACGGATAATGGCCGAGAATTAACTATGTTCTCAGCTTCTGTCATGAATGTCCTGAATGCTTCGTCATATATCTGATCTCCTGCTTTCATCAAAGTTGATGGAATGGCTTCTCGCATTGTGCGGATTTGGCGTTCCCATACTCCTCCCATGTGACTAGCATGTGGGACGTTGAACTGAAAAGGTATCCACTCACAGCCATTCACATGCAAGTATGCACTTATTCTCTCTCCATCCATCTCATTCAATGCATTCTTTAATTCATTACTCGCTCCAACCAAATTCGTACCTTGATCTGAACGGATGTTCCTAACTGGACCACGACGGTTGGGAAATCGACTCAATGCATTTATGAAGGAAGATGTAGTGAGTGAGTTTGCTGTTTCTAGATGCACACCTTTTGAGCCAAGACAGGTGCAGATGACAACTTACCGTTTTACGGTGCTTCTTTTCTCCTTGATAGTAAAAGGCCCAAAGAAATCGACTCCACTATAGGTAAATGGGGGAACTTCTTCTAAACGGTCTTTAAGCAAAACTCCCATCTTCTGGTTCAGCAAGTAATCTCTTTTCTTCTACACTCAACGCATTTGTTGATAAAATGTGCAACTGCAGAGCTACCACCAATTATCCAATAGCCTCTCTGTCTAATTTCGTTATGCGTTATTCCCTGCCCATGTGATTGACTTTATTGTGATAATATCTTATTATCAATGTTGTAACATGTATCTTTCTTGGAAGAATTTCAGGATTCTTTAACTCAAGTGGTACATTTGCTCAATCTCGTCCCAGAGTGAGTTCGTTGCTCTACCTCTACTCTGGGATACAAGAGGCCGTTCGGCAATTTGATTGGCTATTCGGAAACAATAGCAAAATCAGATTATAACTGGCTCCCATTCAAAATGGCCGTTATTGAATCGGTAATTTCACAAATTCAATGGGGTGTATGGGGCAAGTGAGGAGCTTAAGAGGGGTAATGGACCACGGCGCATCCGAATTTTGGAGTTTCAGGAAATTTTTGGGTCATTATGACGTCATAACAGTCATAACAGTTAGTGGGGTGAGTGGCTGAGCGGCTTAATCAGTTACCGTCAGGAGACTGAAGTTAAGCTCGGTCGAGTGAGGTCAAACTCCGGATGGGTGACCTCGAAGGCTTGACTTCGCAACTCACCTCGCCGTCCTTCGGAAGGGACGTTAAACTAGGGGTCCCGTGCCTGGATGCGGCATGCGCAGTGGGCTTAAATTAGCTTTAAGTAGCTAGATATACTTCCTGCCCACTCAAAATAAATTACTGAAAAAAAAACAGGGTGTTGAAAAATAAATGTTGGGATTTTCCGACCCGAGGTTACATTTGGAGTCCATGCTCCATGGTTACAAGCCCGATTTCAAGACGGAAAAAATGTTTCAAGAGACCATTCGTCTGCGAGTCTAGTAACGCAATTTGGGGTTCAATATTGCCCCCAGAAGCGGAGCGCGCGCCTTCCAAAAATGGGGAATAATTTCGGCCTACCCCATTTTACGCCGTAACTCCGTTTTGCGAGAAGTAAACGGCCGCGGCATGTCAAAATTCGACGGAAAACTGTATTTTTTCACTAAAACACTTAATCTCTAATTTATCTCTAAAATTCGCCGAATAACGAGCCATTCTATTTTCAAAGCTGTGGGGGAAATTCTCGAAAATTTCAACTTAGGCCCTTTTTCCACCCAAATGGATCGTGCTCGTTTTCCTACTAAATGCACTTGCTAACCCCGGATTAATGATTAAATACCTTAAAAAGGGATAAAACAGAGTCCTCAAAGTGTTTGTTTTTAATTTCTCAATTTGTATACTTCAGAATTAGCGCTAGAGCAACGACAATTTTTCGTCGATTATCGTTGCCTAGCAAACTGCAAATCCATAATGGGGCGAATCTTGCCTTTTTTTGGCAAGATTGATGCTAAGTGTACCAGGGTGTTCTTTCGGCTTCGTGACCAGCGTATGACGTCAGAACACCCTGGGAACGAGGTTGACATTTGCTCTCTTTACTCTGCCACCTACATTTAAAATGCCGTCTTCGTCTAAAAATGGACCAAGACGATACAGTGAACTTGTTTTCTTTATTTCGTCTTTCCTTTTTCCAGCTTGATCTAGACTCAACTCTTCTCCTGGCTTGCTAAGGTTACGTAGTACTTCATGCTCTTTGTTAAAGGCTTCACATTGAACTCCTTTCAAAATGATTTTCCCGGCTGCTTGAAGCTTTTCCAGAGAGATCTGCATCTTTAATGATTGGTTATCTTTGTCCTGTTGCTTGTTTGAGCTCCTCCGACTCTTACTGCTCAGTTTTTCTTTCAACTCTACGCATAATGCGATAGCTCTGCGTGCCGATTTCCACTCAGACATATGTTCCAGACGGCTTGGTTCAAGGAAACTGGATGGTTTGATGACATTTGATTTCAAAACGGTTCCTCTTTTCACCTCAAGGTCATTTTCGGCAATCTTTTACTTTAAATTTTTGTCCACAGTAAATAAACCATCTCTTTTTAGGAATTCTGGACAATCCAACCAGCTCGAATGCGATAGTTCTTTTGCAGTTGTCCCTCTGGATGCAATGTCGGCGGGATTTTCACTTGATTCAACGTAGAGCCACGAGTCTGGATCTGTAACATTACGAATTGCCACATATGTGTGAAATATTCTTGACTCATTCTTTATGTAGCCTAAGATAACTTTGCTATCCGTCCAGAAAACCTCTTTGATATTCTGGAACGATATCTCTGATCGCACAAATTCACCCATCTTGGCAGATACTGTGGCTGCTGTTAGCTTAAGCCTTGGAATTGTGAATTTCTTTAAAGGTACAACTTTTTCCTTACCTATTACAAAAGAACAACAAACTTGTCCATTTTCATTGACAAATCGTAATTATGAACTCTAACCATAACCATATTGACTGGCATCGGAGAAATGATATAACTCTGTATGCTTATTTTCTCCGAAATTCTCAGGCGTGTAGCAGCGCTTGATTTCCACCTTTTCTGATTCCATTATTTCTTGTCGCCACTTTTCCCATATGACACGTAATTCCTTTGTTATTGGACTATCTCAATCAAACTTCTCTTTGCACAGTTGCTGTAGAATTAGCTTTCCTTTCAATACTACGGGGGCAGCAACACCTACGGGGTCATAGATAGAACTAATTGTGGATAATATTCCTCTTCTGGTGCATGGACGGTCAGTAAATTCAATTTTGAAGTTGAAACTGTCGTTTTCGACACACCATGATACACCAAGGACTCTTTCTGTTGGCAAAGGATCAATTTTGAGATCAATATTTCTTGCTACTTCAGCACGGTCTTCTTTGGCAATTTCTTCAAGAACGTCTCTTTTATTACTCATGATCTTGGGCAGTTTAAGTCCAGCTTTTACACAGATTGCTTGGCTGTTCCTTATCAATGATATTTCCTCTTCAGATGTTTCTACTGACTTCAGACCATCATCAACATAAAAATCTCTGCGCACAAAGTTTGCAGCTTCCTTGCCAAATTCTTGCTCTCCTTCATCAGCAGCACGCTTTAAACCAAAATTTGCACATCCTGGTGAACTTGCAGCTCCAAAAAGATGGACTTTCATTCTGTACTCAACCAATTCTTTCTCGGGGTCCCCTTCTTTCCACCAAAGAAAACGAAGTAGATGTCTGTGTTGTTCTGCAACATAAAAATGATGGAACATGACTTTGATATCTGTAACGAAAGCAACCGACTCTTCTCTGAATCTCAACCGGATCCCTACGAGATCATTAATCAAATCTGGACCTTGCAGAAGGTCCTGGTTGAGCGAAACTCCTCGATACTGCGCAGAGCAATCAAAAACAACTTGTATCTTCTTTTTCTTTGGATAATCAACTCCTGTGTGTGGGACATAGTTGATCAGATTTCCAGACCCAGTTCATCTTCTGGGACCTTTTCTGCACAGTCATCAAGAACATTTGTCATAAACTCTTGGTAGTCATCGTGAAATCTTTTGTTGCTTCTAAATCTTCTGCTCAGCAGCCACAATCTTTTTTCAGCAAGTGATCTATTGTTGGGAAAGTTTATTTCATCTAACTTCAATGGAAGTGGCATTTCATAATGCTCATTTGGAGTTTTCTTTATATCTTCCTCCAAAATCTTCAAAAACCTTTCATCTTGTACTGAAAAGGACTGTCCTTGGATACCCCTTTTATTGAAATCTGACTCCAAAACTTTTTTTTTATATACACAATCTAAAAATATACAATTTAACAAAGACATAGTTACAAAAGACGATACCATTGGGAGCATGATAGGCATGGCTACCCTAAATGATCTTAACAAATAACAATACAGATACTAAAGGCTATACCAAAGTTTCTGTTGGTCTCTCCTAAGGGAGAAACCGGCTTAATCGAAAGATATGGCGACACTACTGCTTGAATCAAAATTTGTAAATTGAATCAGTAACAACAGCCAAAATTGACAATTTCTAAGAGCAAAATTTGACCAACGAAGTTGTGGAATAGGATATCTTGTATATTCCGGAGCAAGTTTATTGATGAACTTAATGAAAAGAACGAGACGCCTGCTCCACCTTCTGCCATTTAATGATTCCCAGCCAAGTTCCTCGTATATTTTGTTTCTTGAAGTACCTTTCCACGCGCCAGTTATGGCTAAGCCAGCAGAATACTGGACGGATTCAAGTCGTTCCATCTGACGATGTAAGGTGATTTCATGGATGAAGTCACACACTTTCTGCGGGATATGATAAATGACATCACCATAGTCGAGATGTGGACGAACATAGAGTTTATAAAGTTCGTTTAGAGTTTGTCTTGGCAAGTAGTTTGATAAAAACCATAGCATACCAATCCCACGTCTCGCTTTATTGATAGCAGATTTAATATGACTAGAAAACGTCAGTCGACTATCAAGCACAACACCTAGATGTTTATGCTCGTTAACTTTCATAACGGTTACATCATTGAAGAAGATAGGCGGATGGTCAACAGGGATCTTTTTCTTAGAAAATGTCACTTCGACTGCTTTTTTCGCAGGGTCAGGATTGAAAGACATCCTCCAGTCATGCGCCCAGCGTTTGATAAGATCTAAGTCATGATTCAGATCCGCAGCGCATTCATTTGGGTTGTGAACAACTGAGAAAATTGATGAATCATCGGCAAATAACTTAACATTGCATTTGAGATCTGTTGTCAGATCATTAATGTAAACAAGGAAGAAGAGGAGACCTAAAATCGATCCCTGTGGAACTCCGGCAGAAATGTTTCCCCATTGTGATGTTTTACCATTCAATACTGTACGTTGCATACGATCCGCTAAAAAACTATGAATCAGTGTCAAGAACTGCCCAGATACACCATTACGCCGTAATTTGTAGATTAAGCCATCGTGCCACACTCTATCAAAAGCCTTTGAAATGTCTAGATAAACTGAACGTACATATAAAGGAGGGTTGCAGTCAAATGCAACAAAGATAGAATGAACTATTGAGATCAACTGATTAATAGTAGAATCTCCAGGGCGAAACCCAGATTGGTTAGGATTTAGCAGTTCATGAACGGAAAGGTGTTTGTACAAAGAATCAAACATTAACTTTTCTAATATTTTACCAAGAATGGGAAGGAGGGAGATGGGACGATAGTTCTGCTTAAGGTTTTTACTGTTCTTTTTGTGAACTGGGACGACATTAGCTCTTTTCCATACTTCCGGGAAAACACCTTGTCTTAGGCATGCTTCGAAGATCAACTTTAGAGGAAAGACTAGGCTATCATCACAGATTTTAATCATACGAACAGATATATCATCCCAACCATGTGCTTTATTTGGGTTTAAGGAATGAATGATATTACGTATTTTCTCCTCCAAGATCCGGAATTCAGTTAATGGAGGTGCGCTTGACGAAAGCTGACCTGGTACTTCGCTTCCAGTATCTATTGTAATACATTGGAGTACAAAGTAGTCGTTAAAAATGTGTTCTTTCGACTCGAAGTCCAACACTAAAACGTCATTTTTTTTTCATTCATATAAAATATTACCATAAATCTTACATTCTACTATACCTTCCTAATACTGTACAACACTACAGGGACGATGCCAAGGAGAGCGAAGGACAATGACTACCCCATGGCCAATAGAAAAGACACGCAACGCTAAACTACATACAATTAGGTAAACTACGATTACGAACGATTAAAACCTAATGGATACTATATTAGATTCTGCCTAACATTAGATATCGGGTCAGGTTTGTGATGAAATTTAAAATGTCACGAGCGCAAATCTTCATTGGTTTGAGATCGCAAACTATGCCCGGCATCTAATGTGAAACAGAACTTACAAAGAAACGGATGATTTAAGTTAAGGGATTTGGTGGTTGCTTGGTACTGAAGTTACAAAGGACCTTAGTCAAACCGACTAGTTTCGTGAATGAAACGTAACGTCAATTCGAGTATACTTCTGTTGAAGTGATTAGAAAGGTCTTGATCACCATATATTAAAAGTTTTATCAGAGCATCATCTGGAAGATCGGTGATCTGCACATATGGTCGTAGTAATACAGCAATTCCAGCGAGAAGATTTCGTCGTTGAACATCAAAAGAAGGGCAGAGCAGCAAATAGTGCTCCGTATCCTCAATGCCATCGTTTGTTGGGCACATTCTATTGATGGTATCCCTAACATTATGCTTGAATTTGTGGAAATTCAACNAACGTAACGTCAATTCGAGTATACTTCTGTTGAAGTGATTAGAAAGGTCTTGATCACCATATATTAAAAGTTTTATCAGAGCATCATCTGGAAGATCGGTGATCTGCACATATGGTCGTAGTAATACAGCAATTCCAGCGAGAAGATTTCGTCGTTGAACATCAAAAGAAGGGCAGAGCAGCAAATAGTGCTCCGTATCCTCAATGCCATCGTTTGTTGGGCACATTCTATTGATGGTATCCCTAACATTATGCTTGAATTTGTGGAAATTCAACTTGCTGAGACCAACCCCAAGTTGAGTGAGATAGGATAATTTTTTGGGATCGTGAATTCCAAAGACAGATTTTGCAAGGAGGGGGGGGGGGCGGATTATTGATAATATCTTTTTCTTAAAAACAGCAACAGAAGGTGCAAGTCTCAATTCAGGCTCAAGCTAGCTCCATTCGGATAAACAGTTAGGATAGAAGCTAGACTTGAATTTTTCTGTCCTTGCCTTTAATCGCCCTATGACATCCTGGTCGCGTAGACGGTACTGCGAATGATGAAGAGGGTGTATTGGATCTACTGTATACTCAGGGCTAAGATCATTTAAAAACTTATAGAACAAGGTAAGCCGTCTACTCCATCTTCGGGAACTTAGTGATTCCCAACCAAGCTCTGTGTTCAGCTTCTCTCGGGATGTTCCCCTCCATGTTCCTGTTACAGCCAAAGCAGCAGAATACTGAACAGACTCTAGCTTTTCCATTAAATTTGGTAAAATGATAGTTTGACTGAATTCGCACACTTTAGCAGGAATATGGTAAATGACATCACCATAGTCCAGATGGGGTCGAACATAGAGCTTATATAATTCATTTAGGGTATGCCTGGGCAGATATTTGGAGAGATATTTCAGCAAACCAATGCCCTTTCTTGTTTTAGAGATAGCTGCTTTGATGTGAGCTGAAAAAGATAAATTTGAGTCTAGGATAACCCCTAAATGTTTATGTTCATTCACTTTCTTCACAGGTATGTCGTTGAAAAGGATCATTGGGTGATCAATTTCAATTTTCTTCTTTGAAAATGTCAATTCAACAGCTTGTTTTTGCGGATCAGGATTAAATGACATTCTCCAAGCGTGAGCCCACTGACTAAGCAAGCCCAAATCGTGGTTCATATATAATTCATTTAGGGTATGCCTGGGCAGATATTTGGAGAGATATTTCAGCAAACCAATGCCGTTTCTTGTTTTAGAGATAGCTGCTTGATGTGAGCTGAAAAAGATAAGTTTGAGTCTAGGATAACCCCTAAATGTTTATGTTCATTCACTTTCTTCACAGGTATGTCATTGAAAAGGATCATTGGGTGATCAATTTCAGTTTTCTTCTTTGAAAATGTCAATTCAACAGCTTGTTTTTGCGGATCAGGATTAAATGACATTCTCCAAGCGTGAGCCCACTGACTAAGCAAGCCCAAATCGTGGTTCATATCATTGGCAGCTGTATTGGAATCCTCTACCACTGTGAAAAGTGATGTATCATCAGCAAATAGCTTAACATTGCACTTCAAGCCTACGGCGAGATAATTTATATACACCAGGAAAAGCAAAGGTCCTAAAATAGAGCCCTGGGGTACCCCTTCCGAAATATC
This sequence comes from Aurelia aurita complex sp. Pacific, assembly GCA_004194395.1. Lineage (NCBI taxonomy): Eukaryota > Metazoa > Cnidaria > Scyphozoa > Semaeostomeae > Ulmaridae > Aurelia > Aurelia aurita complex sp. Pacific. The sequence goes on from REGL01001335.1 coordinate 35,512, forward strand.
TCCCCAATTAGAACTCTGCCCATTCAGTACAGTCCTCTGCTTTCGATCCTTGAGAAAACTTTGGATGAGAGAAAGAAGTTGTGCTGAGACACCACATCGTCTTAAATCATAAATTAGACCATCGTGCCATACCCTATCAAATGCCTTAGAAATGTCAAGATACACAGAACGAACATCAAGGGGAGGGTTACAGTCAAAAGCGTTAAATACTGGATGTGTTATTGAGAGTAACTTGTTGATGGTTGAGTCTCCTGGGCGAAAACCTGATTGATTTGGGTTGTGTAGACAAGGTTTTTTTAAGCCTTTCCAATGATTAGACATTGCTCAAGTACCTTACGAGTAATATGATACAGGAAAAAAGTGCAAGTAAATTAAAAGCATGTCAAGGATTTCCTTTATCAAAATAAATAGTTTCTTAACTTATATTTTTGTAGCGATCTGAGAGTTGAGCTTCTCATGGGCAGTTTCTTATGAAAAAAAATACGTGAAGGGGTGATTTTCTATTGGATGAACTCTGGTAGTCCAAATGTAGATATTTTCTATGATATCCACATAAAATGTGAAATTGATATGAAGGAGCTGTAAAATAGTATTTCATATGCTATTTTGCAGAAATGGCTATCTATTTTTTCACATTAAAAAAGATGTACATTTCTTCCGTTCGTTGTTATTGTATTCTTACGCAAAATTAAATTTAGCATTTCATATTCATTTCATGTACCTGCTAGACGAGACTATAACCATTTCTTGTGCTAAAAAGCAAGGGACACAATTCCTGAATTTATACGATGTTTTGGCTCATGCAATTGCTGATTCCCACTCTTGCGATCTCACAAAACGACGAGATAAAGTAATGGGAGCAATGGTTATTGAAGAGGACATCACAAAATCTTTCGTACTGGCCACGTTGGATGTTACAGCTCTTGCCATTCTTGAGATAATTGCTATTTGTTTAAAGTTCATTGGAATTGTATGTTATTTGTTGATAAATATCATGCAGCTGATCAATTTCTGTGCCCTTTATATTGACAATGATGTTGCAAGAGGAAGGTCTGAACGATTTGTTGGAGAATTTGGCTGCAGACTACGGTCAAAAGAGTGGATTTGTGCTATCAAAACCAATTGAAATACTTTTCGCATTTGTGCAGCTTCATATATTCAGTTTGTGGTCCTCATTTTGCAAGATAGAAATGTAAGTATCCGCTAATTTGTCCTTATTTGTAACGACAGTGTGATGTTTTGTTAGGCCAGTTCCCGTTTTGCACCTACCCCTTGGCATTAACTACTGAAAATCGCGTGCGGTATTCATGTTAGCTTCAAACTAAAAAAGATTCAGATACTGTAGTGCTCTAAGTTTGGCATCTTTAAAGATGTTTTGAAGATTCTTAAACACGCAGAATGAGACCTTCGAAGTAAAGTATTTTGTATCCAGATGCATGTGAATACGTTTCTGTGTTTACTGAGGTTTATACTATGACACGCTACAGTGAGGTCAGTGAGGTCAAATTCGAAACTTCGACATTTCTCCAGATTGTGAGATAATTCTTAGCCCCCGTGAACAGGTATGTATTCCAGTATTGGAAACAGGTCTGTGGAGAACTTTTTGAAAATCTTAATTTTCCTTCCGTACAATCATTTTTTGGTGAAGGGTGGTAAAATCGTCCAGAAACAGCCTAAATTTGAATCTTAAAATTTCCAGGTCGGCTTTCCGCTCCATGGATTGGTTTTAGAAATTGTCACGTGCCAAGCCCGTTACCCAGTTAGGATATAATGCCTATCTTAAAGGCACACTGTCCCCTTGATGAATGAGGAAATCGATAAACATCTCTATTGAATATTCCACAAATTTACGCTAATTTCCTTTATTCAACGAAGGCTGGATCAGTCATGCGTAATTTTCATGGCCATGAATATTATGCATGAATGACTTTGCTTTCTTTGGATGAAGCAAATTATCGAGGGGACAGTGTGCCTTTAAGGAAAATATACAGCAAATGTATTCATCGACCTAAAGAAAGCATTTGATACCGTAGATTTTTTTTTTTTTTTTTTTTTTTATACCGTAGATCATGACATTCTCCTTAAAAAGCTAATTAGGTATGGTATCACTGGTCTGGAACATTCTTGGTTTGTTTCATATCTGAAAAATAGACGGCAATAGTGCAAAGTCAATGGTGCACTTTCGCAGATTAAGGATGTCACTTGTAGTGTTTCACAGGGCTCATGCCTTGGTATCTTACTATTCTTAATCTACATCAACGACCTCCTACTTGCAGGCGCGGATCCAGCCCGAAGTTGAAGGGGGGGGGGGCAACTTGCAAAGAGGGCGCCGAAAAGACAATAAAAAGTGAGCGCGCCGAAGGCGCGCGAAAATTTTTTCGACGCTTTTTAGAGAAAATTCTTTGATGTACTTCTAAATAATACCTTGATTTATATGTTCCCCCTATATTTTAATCGAAACAGTTAAAAAATGGTGCGTTAGAGTCAGGAGGAGGGGCGCTTTTCTCGCCAAAAGAGGGGCGCCGAGCTGAATTTTCATCTTGAAGGGGGGGGGGCAATTGCCCCCACTTGCCCCCCCTAAATCCGCCACTGTCTACTTGCTCCGCGAAATTGCAATGTGACTATGTATGCAGACGACGCCAGTCTTTCATATGCATCAAAATATATTTCATTTCATTTTCATTTTCACTTTAAAATTGTTTACCCAGGGTACAAATTCAGTATAAATACTGTTTTACAATTGGCCCTGCAAAAAATTACTTACAAAATTAAAGAATTATATACTACAACATTTACAATAAAAAGAGCGGAATACGTCAAAATTAAAGATATATACATTTACAGAGATACACCTCCATATATAAAAGGTTTATTTTTCATTGATTTTGGACTTGACAGCATTGATT
>REGL01001335.1:57064-75232 GCA_004194395.1 Aurelia aurita complex sp. Pacific
TTAGCCACTTCTTGTAAAAAAAATGAGTGTATATTGTTGTCAGTACTTTTCAGATAGAATAATCATTTTGCTGGTATACATTTGAAAGGTTTTGCAATTGTCCAAGCAGAATGATTGGAACTATAATACAGCTGATATTAATTTCATTTACAAAAAGTACTGCTATTTTCTCCATGACCTAGGAAAGGTCCAGGAGGCAAAAACACAGCTGGGTAAAACTGCATTGTCCTTGTAGACTGACCATGCCTTGTTTTCATTCACCCACCCAAGTCAACAGCCAATTGTTATACAAAACCAACACAAATTCAAAATATAAATACTACTAATTTTGACCAAAGAAAATTTGTTTCACAATTCCAATAAAAAGATTTTTATTTTCAGTTCCAGGACATCCTCTCAGACTATGCTGCTTCAAGTGAAAACAATACGCAGTCATCAACTTCTAGCAGTCACCAAACAGCATCATTTGGATCCCCTGCAATTGAAAATGATACCCCTCCAGACTTTAATATGGATGAGGAAGTTTTTAGTTCCCAAATAGTATTTGAGGAAGTAGAAGTTGCTGGTGAAGTGTATTGCCTTGTTCCAAAATCTCTGGTTCCCTATGTACCCACAAAACCAGTGACGGTCCAGTATCTTGAAGGGATTGGAGCTGTTGAGATTGGAAACAACTATTTGTACATAGAAGCTGGCCTTTTCCCGAAAATATCAGATGTCATCAGCAAGAGTGTTGACCTGCAAGATGAGGTGAAACAGTTACGTTCTTTGATCTACTCAAGGTTTGGCTCAAGTGACACTCCTCCTTTTGATCCAGAAGCAGTGAAGGAACTTTGCCATGCAGCAGGTGCAAATAAAGTATTTCAAACAATAATGTCAGCAATGTCAGGAGAAGATCAATCCATCAACCGCAAAGAGGCAAATGAAAAGAAATGTGTAGCTATCATATATATGCTGATGTATGGCCAATCCCAAAAAGCAAGCTGGTTCCAAAAGGTGATGTCTAGTCAAGTAGTTGGGAAGGGCATAAGTGAAACTGGCTTGGCTATCTTAAACAAGAGCGGCATTGCAACATCCAAAACTACACAAAGACGTGAGCTCTACAAGACTGCAGAAAATCACGAGAAAGCCATTGCTGAATTCATCTCTGACACAGTATCCTCGAAAGATCTCTTGGTTGTTATGATAGATGATTACACCAATATTCATACAAAACGCCGCCCTGTTGACCAGAATACTTCATCAGCAAGGAGTATGGCAACAATCCTTCTGAAAAGATTTCGTGGTATTCCAGGAATTCCTGCAGATACTGCATGCACAACCATCAACCCTGCTGGTGTGAGTGTAGATTTGTTGACAGATTTTCTAAGTGAGTCATTTTGCAAGCTGTTTTCTTCGTATGCCTCAACGATGCCTCAATGGATTCGTGCTGCATTTTTTGATCCTGAAATGGAAAGAAATCGCCTTGAGATACATAATTATCAGGAGCACAAATCATTGAAAGAGCTGCGAAAAATGAAAGATTGCAGGTTGATAGATGAGTTGGAGCTTCCCTTGAAGAGTTTTCAAAATTTTTGCCAAGCTGCCTCACATGCTGTTAATCAAGGCTTGGGGCAATACCTGGATAATTTCATCTGTCCACAACCAGGAGACTGGCCTGCCCAGTTTTATATGCGTCAGTTACAGTTCAACGTACCAACTGATGCACCTGCTTGCCTAAAAAATATTGTCCCGTTCATTGGCCCACTCCATGTTCAATTAAATTCAAGAGAATGTGTCTGCCTTCTGAACATTGAGCTGTTCAAATCAGCATATTCCTTCATCTTTGGAAAGAGGAAGAAGCTATCAAACAAACCCAAAGCATGGAGAATTTCAGTTCTTGAGGAAATCCTGTATGGTGGGTGGACATTGGTACGAGATCAGGTAGTCCTTGCTTTTGCTGGGTGCAAAGATGTTCAGTATGTCACTCTCCTAAACATTCTTGACAACTACCTTCCAACAGTCCTCTCTGTCTACTCAATCGTTTTTAAGAATGGAAACACCATGCAGTATGCCGACACACTTCTTCGCTTGTGGGTGATGTTTTTTAACTACAAGAGGCACCACTATGACAAGGCACCCTTAGTTTGGCTTAGCAACTTTTTGTTCTGGAAAGCCCAAGATCATCCTCTCTTTCATGCTCTCATGGAAAACCTCAATGCCTTTGATGAATATCCGGTTGAGAATTTTCATTCAATCTTGCGTGCACAAACCCACGAATGTGACAGTGGTGAGCTTCTGCGCCAAAAAGCCAAAGCCATCGATGGAAACAAAACAACAGCCAGCAATTTTGCCTCTGTTTTTCAGATTCCCAGAAAGTATAGTTTCAAACGTGACAAGCTGGAAGACTTGAAGCTCAGTGCAGCACAATTTATCTGCAGTATTTTAGCAAAGATCAAGGACAACCCTGGCAGTGCAGAGAAAGTTCCCAGACCGAAAAGAAAGCAGAAAAATATGACATACTGGAAACTGCCACACATCTATGGAGAAGGCACTGTTGTTTCATCAAAGGTCCTCCCTCTTGGCTTCCAGTTCAATGGGAAGGAACCAGATCCAACGAAGTTTGTATACCAAATGCAAAATTATGTGCACGGCTTCAATGTAGCAAAACATGCACATGGTTTTGCTTTTATTTTGAACCAACATCTTTCTAAGCATTATTTCAAAATATTGTTCAAAGGGAAAGTAGCTTTCTTAAGGATTCCTGAAGGATTCTTCCAAGTTCTTATCATGTTGATGTGGAAAATACCTGTGCTGTTTACACTGTTTTAAGGGAATTAAAGGGAATATACAGTACCGGCAATGCGCACATTAACATGATTTCCCTACCAAACACCTCTCATTCGTTTCTAAAAATTTTCTATAAAAAATGTATGGTATTTCATACGACTCAAGAACTCTTACCAGAATATGCAGAATATCATGAAATATTGCAAAGACTTCTTGTCTTGATCATTTGTGCAAGACCTGTACTATTGGCTCATTGCTTTTTGTGGATGCCTGGGAAATTTTTGCCTGCCAGATTTCAGTATCCCCTTACCATTGACATAGAGAGAAGTGCCCTTTTTATTTTCAGGCAGTACCCCCAAATTTGAGATGCTGTCTACGGCCCTGTGATGTACTCCAACTATATTCAAGCTGTTCTGTGTGACAAACATTTCTTGAAATGCTCATCAATGAGCCAAATCTATTTGAAATGAGCAAGGAAATCAAAGGGCACTTCAATATTTGCAAAAGTTTAAATACATGGAAATACAGCAAATTTTTCAGGTACTATTATTGTAAAGCCAAAAAAAGGACTTTTTATATGTGTCACCTTTGTAAAGTTCTCATAATGGATGTCTCATGCATAGACCTTTTAGCTATGGTACAAAGAGTCTGGATTGAGTGATATTCTTATACATTTTCATTTGGAAATTGGTTTGATTGAGTGGCAATAGAGCTCCTATTTCAATCTAGATTCTATTTCTGAATAGCTAAAAGGTCTATTCTGTATCATCAATTCCTAAGATGGCTTGTTACCTGCTGCGTTTATTTGCAGCAAAGTTTCCCTGTAAAGATTTACTTATTTACCTTGCAGAAAATGTGACCTTGCCAACTGTACTCAACAATCCAACAGTGTAAAGATTCTTCCGGTGTGTGGACATTCCTTCCATCTGTCATGCTTTTCTTCTGGAATGGGAATCTGCTGTATCTGCCAGGTTGAATTAGTCAATGCAGTGAATACCTTGTCTGCCAAAGCTTCACATTCCATTCTTAATCCTGAGCAGCAAGATGAACACTCAAACACTGATGAGGGTGATGATGATGAAGAAGATGACCTTGAGGCTGACCCAGAAGAGCCTGAAAGAGATGAAGCAACAGTTGCTGGTCAAATCATGAAGTTGCATCAAGAGATTTTCAGCTGGGGAATGATTGCTGGTCAATGATTTCCTCAGGATGACGTATTTTTGAGTTGAAACGGTTTTTTTAAAAACCACCACAAGTGCCAGGAAACTGGCCGATATAGAGTTCTCTCCAACGTACTTGATCGAAGGGCTTACACTTTAAACCTGAAAAGGCTGCAAATTGGCAGATGCTAGTTCATGTGAAAATCTCTCCCTTTTTTTATACTTTGAGTGAACGATAATGTATGTAGACCAGAAATATGATTTCTTTTGGACCTAAAACAGCACTCTAAGCAGAAATAAGAGAGGTTGATTTTACATAAGTTAGGCCATCATGGTCATTGAAATTGCAACTTGCATTTCAGTTTTAATCTACCATAAAAATCATCAATAATTCTGTGCCCGGATCCAAGGAGGCCAGGCAAGTTGGAGGTCAAGAACTTTATGATTGGCCACTAACATCTGCAAAGAAAACTTAAGAAACACCAGCAAGGAAACTTACTTCATTTTGATCTTGATCGCTCCTTCGTGTTGCAATGCCGCCATCTTCTTTGGCCTTCTTTGAGAACCATTTTGGTTTCACTCACACTCCATGTTTCAACTTTCAATCGACAATCTTCCTGATTTGATCCTGCAAATTGTATGCAAATGACAAAGAAACCTTGCTTGATTTTCAAACTGCCACCAATTTTTTATTGTAAGCGATCGCAAGCAGGTTACATGAACACTTGTGGTCCTACGTATAAGCGTCCTTTTCCCGTTGAAATTTTGAAAAAATTCGATTTATGCGAGCGTGCAATGTTTTTTTATTGGGGGGTACCCAAAATGGCCTAAATCTAGCTGCGAAACGCGGAAGTTATGAAATGACGGCACCTGATTGGTCAATTTTAGGAGACAACGCAATCTGATCANATTTTGGCCAAGATTGTAGATCCTCAGCAGAAAGCTGGTTTATTGGGTACTGCCAGGATAATCAGAAAATTTTTGGACTACAGCAAATAGGGCAAAATAGAACACTAGAAGACAAGAAAAGACGGATTAGGAGGGAAGACTGAAGATCTACCGGGTGACCCAGAAAAAAGTGACCCAATGCAATCTGTCACAGAAAATTAAGTAAGTGACCGATTGAGATGCTTCAAACGTTGTTCTGTCACTTAAAGACTAGCATATGCTATTACTATTTTTCGCATTTTTTTCGACATGGTAAATTTCCAAAATTAAGGATTTTGAGGAAAAGGGCATGCCTGAAATCCTCAAAAAGTCGTCAAAAACAGGAGATCGATGTCAATATTCAAAACAACTAGGAGCGTGTTTCATTTCAACCTGGGAATAGGCAACCCAGCTGGAAGTCTTTAGAGCAAGTTTATAGTCCCTAGATACTTAAAGATATTATCAGGCAAAATGAAACAAGCTTCTCGTTGTTTTGAAGATCTGGAATGGCTTTAAATCGATCCCCTGTTTTTGATGACTTTTTGACCATTTCAAGCCTGCCCTTTTCCTCAAAATCCTTAATTCGGGAACTTCACCATGCCCAAAAATTTGCGAAAAATACTCACAATGTAGGCTAGTCTTTTAGCAACAGAACAACATTTGAAATACTGCAATCGGCCACTTACTTTTTTTTCTATAACAGATTGTGTTTGGTCACTTTTTTCTGGGTCACCCGGTATTATCTCAAGCCACGGGAGGTGACCTGATAATAGACAAGACACTGGTATAACATCAAGACCATCAGAAGAATTGGATAATAATAATAATATAAAAACAAAAACTGTTCGATGTTGCAAAAACGTTTCGATATAAAATCTTCTTCAGTATAAAAACTTTACAAGGCAGCCGAGAATTTATAGACATTACATTGTTTACACCTAAAATTATTTACATGACGATAATGCTATATTTACAATGAACCTATCTAAAAAACCTAATACCTTTACAACTGACAAACAATAGTATTTGTCCTACTTTGCACCAATTTAGCTATTTTTTAGTGTCCTTTGTGACTTAGAAGAGAGATTGGGAGCTCTTAAACTCACACTGGTAACTTTGCGGCTCCCCCAAGAGACCCCTCCAAAAGATTCGCACACTGCTTAACTCTTTTTTTAGCAGTAGCTGAATCCCAGATGATTAAACAATGAACTGTTTTCGTTTTTATGTCCCTTGTGAATTCGAGAAAGAATTGGAAGCTCTTAAAGCTCATACTGAATCCTTTGTGGCTACACTTGCAACTATGCAGCTCCCCCATGGGACTCCCCGAAGGATCCATACACCGCTTAACTCTTCTTTTAGCGATAGCTGAATCCCGCGCAAAGCCACACAGGGCAAACACAAAACAGACGCCAGCATAACCTCTTGGGAAAATCAGATGGAATGGTAGAATCTAAGCTGTTCCGCATGCAAAAACGTCCAATTCCACGTCTGCAGCTCTTTCATTGAGACCCTTTGGCGCAAAAGTTGCAAGTCGATATTGCCAAAACAACTCTTTCCTTCGAAGTGAAAAAACATCATCTGCCCCATCTATGATCTTAATCCCAACCCGAAAATTACCGTTGTGTCCATTTTCAAAAAAATGACTAAAGAAACTTGCTTGTGGAACAGGTTTCCCCTTATCAAGAGAATTTTCATTGTGTTTGCGTGCATATGTTAAGTAATAATAATAGTAATAATACAGTTATTCATACAGGGTTACGTTTTCAGCTACAAAAGTGCTGTTGTCAATAACGGCCCTGTTGAAAACATACAAGATCTTAGAAAAATAGAATAAAATTGAGTTTATAGTTAAGCCTGGTTTCCATTAAATGGTAAAGGGATCGGCGACAGTCTGCGATCGTTGGCGACCCCTATCTTCCATCTTCCAGCATCTTCCATCTGCGATTTCAGCAGAGTGTTTCCATTAGTCGGTGACCAGTCGGCGACGCACCTATACCGTGATCCTTTTCAAACCCACAAGATGGCGCACAAGCGTAGCACCAACAACTACTATCATCTAATCGGATTATTAGATCCACGTGATCATAGTTTAACAAAAGCGCGTCTGCGATGATCGCTGATCGTCTGCGATATGTGTTTCCATAAACATTTTCCCAGATCGGGACAGTCGTAACGATCGGGAAAGTTGAACTTTGTTCAACTCTCCCGACACTTACGATCCACGATCGCCGACAGTCCTAAGGATCGTAAGCAAGCGTTTCCATTAAATCAGGAACGCAACGCAGACGATCACAGACGATCGCAGAATGTCGCCGATCTCCTTATGATCGCTCTACGATTTAATGAAAACCAGGCTTTAAACTCAAAATTTCTAAAGGTTTTTTAAAAATTGTCCTCTACCTTTACATTTTTCTTCCGATAAAAAGTGTTCTCATAGCTTTAATTTGAAAATTACGATTGATTCCAGGGAACATAAATCTCTTGGAAATTCATTGAAATAATATGGCCCTTGGAAGTAAAGGGACGTTTTCGCAGTTTCTGTTTTAACCAAGGGCAGTCTCAATAAATATGCATTGCTTCTTGAATCGTGTTGATGATTGACATTGTCTGTATACGCTACTAGCTTTTGGGTTTGGCACTAGAAAAATATCTTTTAAGATTTATTTTGCCTTTTCTCCCGTTTCCTGATACATTACAGGCCCAGGCTCCTTTAATGCTCTCTTCTTATTTGGTTATGTAAGGTCTGTTTTATGCCATTCAGTAGCAGTACCTAAATGGAAGTGAAAATCAGGTTTACAGCAGGTTTACTAAAATTCAGTATATCATGACTCCACTGCAGCCATATGACAAGTATTTGCCTCACTTCCTTAACCCTATTTTAACCGGGTAAAAGAAGTGATGTTCTACCGCAGGTGATTTTTGCCCCTCCCTAGTTTTATCCGCAAGTATAACAGCTATGACAATTAAACTTGCACTGTGTCATAATTGAATAAAGGAGAATCTAAAATAGCATCAATCAATCAATAGTCACGTGACTGGTCGCTAGGCTACCAAAAATAATGCAGATTTGGAAAATTGAGCTACTTGCAGAAAATGGCCACTTATTACCAAATAGCTGGATAAGATGGGCTAAAAATCCATCAAAATGCCTGCTTGATAGCAATAGTTCTTAGTTTCACATGATTTCATTAGGATCTTTTTCATTTCTAATTAATGAATTAATTAATTAATGGCAATTTTGATCATTGTCTTTGTGTAAAGTCGTGTGCCGATGTTGCAAATCTTCATGTGTACAGTGTGAGCTGGCAAATAACAAGGCCAATGGCTTTCCGATGAAAGGTCAATTGTATTGTAAAAATTGCAATGAGAGCATTTATGAGGACTCTTTGTGTCAAAGAGTTAGGCCAGCAAAGTCGATAAGGGCTCCTTATGAAATTAACAGCAGAACAACAATGGCTTCCGTGGAAATTGGATGTTCAGTTCAGTTCAGTTTTCATTTTAATGTATGTAATGATGTGGCTTCAGTGCCACAAAAGAGTGATGTGGCGTTATCAACATGCCCAATGCAATGAGCCAATATGATTACACTGCATGACACGGGCAACTTCACAAGTCAAGTACCGAAATGGCGAAGCTTGTACCAGTTAACTCTAATAAGCCAAACAGAGATGCATACACAGACATGTGGTGTTCTTCCAGATAAGATTGGTGGTCTAGAAATTGCTGTCTCATTTGATGGTGCATGGCATCTGGCATCAACAATTGACTTACTAACTGGAATACCCACTGATTTTGAGTTACTCAGAAACTTTTGTTAAAATGCAAGATTGCTACTGAAAAGCCACATGATCCAGAGTGGAGAGAAAGGCATGCAGCGAACTGCCTAAAAAATGTAACTTGCTTTTGCAATGCAATGGGAGCGCCTACAAGAGCATGCAAGGTTGAAATTTATGCACAAGGAAACAAGGTTAGTCTACCACTACTGTTTCTAAATTGTGTCGTTATTGATAGAGATCATTTAAACTTGATTCCCAGTCCGATTAATGCCATTTAAAATCCACCAATGAACGGCCTAATTGCGCTTCATACAAACAATGTCATGAAGGTTTAACCACCACTGTTTAAGTTCAAAAACTAAAAACTTGTATGTTTCTGATTGTTGTAAAGAAAAAAATTATTGCTGGGAGAAGGCCTCACAAGAGGAGGGGAGGGGGGTAAAACGAATATTAAAATTGGATTTATAGCTGAGTAAGGCTTGAAACCAAAAAAATTGAAATGTGTCCAATATAGTGAACAATATAGCGAACAAATATATAATACACCTAAGGACTGCACTACTAGGGATAGGTCATTTACACACTTTATAAATATACACCATGATGGTCTAGTTAATTCTGCACACACATGGCTCAACATACTTTGATTCCACGAAGAACAGTTTCTCTCTAATTTGCCTAAAGGCACAGAGGCTCATCTTCTACAGGGTGAATAGTCATCAGAGCAAAATGGTATTTAACTGCGTGTTCTGTATGAACTTGATTACCGCAGCAATCCTCCCATCAGTTAACAATATAACATTATCCTCTTGCGTATGACCATGACCTCACTCAGTTTTTGGAATCCAACTCGCTAGCCAAAGGGGGGACTTATTCAGCAATTTCTGGTCCTTCTGTACAGTATGCTACGAAAGCCAAGTTGCTTGGCTCAAAAGTAAAAGAGATGAAGAGAAAAGTTAAGGCGTTTTTCGGGAGAGGGAGCTAAAGCTATTCAAAACCCTTCAGAAATTAAGATTCAGGCAATAATGAGGAGGGTTCCAATGGGAAAGGCTCTTGTTGCGGTGTATTAAGCAATGACTGAAGCTCTTACTGAGGAGGAAATATTAACTAACTCAGTGTCTGGAAGACCAGGAAATAACAACAAAAAAGCAAAGCCAATATTCGATCCCATACGCTTTGGTACAGTAAATAAAGTCTTGGCAGAAGCATTTCCAGAGCTGAGGGACAGAAATGCCTTTACAAACAAGGTACATGCCGTGATCAAAAGGATTTAGCATAAGCAAGAAAAGGGAATTCAAGGACGAGGGGTGAATCACGACAAAAAATCTCGTACACCTTTCTCAAATTACCAAAGGAAATCTCTAAATCTCTATAAAATTGTTGAAATCTGAAAATCTTTAGAAAAAAGTCATAAAATCTAAGAAATCTTATAATAATCCCAAAATCTTTAAAAAAATCCTGAAAACTGGAAGAAAAAACCTTGAAATCTGAAAATCTTTCACAATTTCGGGAAATTCAAAGCACATTCTCATCAGCAGCCTGTGCTCCTGCACATAACCAGCCTCGATCTGACTCCAAACTTCGATCTGAGCTTTCTCGTTCTTTGTGTAAGAACGAGGCTGCAAATTCGCAGGAGAATAATAGGAAAGCAGAGGAAGAAAGGAAATCATGTGCATTTGCTAGATAGATTTAACAAAAGATGGACATTGAAAGTAAACTTCAATGTAAGTACTGTTTATATGTTCTTCTTTATATTAATCAAAACATTTTGCAAGGTTCAATATATCATGGTCAACAAAGAAACTCAACAACACATAATTTGCTTGAGATGAGAGAGCCCCCTCGTTAGTTGTATGGTGGTAACCTAACTAACAGGGCCTAGGCCTATACCGGCCTATCTATGCCATAGATAGGCTGCTGATGATGAAAGTTATGCTGGATTGAAAAACTCACATACCATAAAAGCTCTAATAAGCCTCCCCCTCCCCACTTATATCAAATTTAAGGTGTTGCTAAAGACTTTCCATTCATTTCATTGAGCTAAATACGTTTTGCAGTATAATTTTGATATGATTTGAGAAAAACTGTGTTGAATTAATGAACTTAACTCGTAAAATTGCAAATTGTATGTTTAAACTGCAAAATGTGGTGTAAAAAAACTAAAAAAAGGTCAAAAATTAAATAAGCCCCCTGAGGTAGAGCTTTTACGGTATACATATTTTCAAATCCTTGTACTTCAATGCTTGGATAGTCGAAGGGTAGTCTTTCAGCATCATAAGTGCCAGTTTTCCAGGGAAACGACGCATACAATAAAAAGTGAATATTTTGCATCAGGGGCTATGAAATGCAACTGGGAAGTTTAGTCCATTGACGTTATTTGGTTAAATAATCAAATTAAAAACAATAACCAAATCTTTGTCAAGTAACCTTGTTGGGGAGACGAGGTCTCGATTCTATTGTGTAGAACAAAGGCGTAAGTGGTTTGTTCATAGAGATATCTGCTTCGTGCGGTAGATGCGCTTGCGTATTACAGTTAGGTTTTGCATTACTACTAGAGTTCTAACAAGGAATAACAAGGAAAATAAAAATTTCCCGCAAAATTAGGACACTTCACGGCAATCTTCACTTGTTGTTATCAGGGATAAGCAGGGAAGCAACAGCACACAGCTTGACACAGTATGCTGTAGAGTGCTTGTGTCATGAGACAAATACCCCTCAGTCCAAGTGGTATGATGCCTCTTTGCTCTTAGCCAATTAGCCTAAACGTGGGGTTGGTTTTGGTTTAATCTATTCTTGATGATTTCAAAAACAATGCATACATTTTTCTTATGCTTTCTCAAAAGGTTATCAACAAAAAGAACAAGGAAAAGATACTTGAAGAAATACAGAAACTTGTTGCAGTTGATTTTAAGGATCAACGTGGTCTTGTATATTGCCTGCATCAAAGTGATATAATGGAATTGTGGTATTCAGTATTTATTGTGACAGCAAAGCTTTAACCAGTTATTTACAATGTCTGAATCTCCTCCTTATTCTCATTCTCTAGGCTCATTGCACGAATCCCTAATAAAGATATCCACGACAAAGCAGTAGCAGACGAACCAGTAGAAGAAGTGGTATGTTCATTCAATGCTTTGCTAAAAAGTCAGCTGCTCTGTCAGGTCACTATCAAATCAGCATTTGAAGTTAATTTTGAGCATCTACTGTAACTGTTTTTAAATGATCTCAGAATGGAGAAATTGAGCAAGAAGATGGTCTTTCAAGACACTACTATAACCGAAATGACAACAGACCGCAGCTTAAAAGATCTAAGCTTACCGAAATATTGCACTATGCAATAATAAATGAATTTATGGGACTCACAAAACATCGGGCCTACGCTTGGCTATTGAGAGAGAAAGGCTATTGAGAGAAAAAGATTTGTCTCTGCAAACAGCAATAGATATTTGCAAAACAGCAGAAGTAGCTAGCCAACACATGAAAACCCTTATAGATTCAACAGCTGAAGCTCATGCAATTTCCAAGAGGCCAAAAGGAAAGTTTCAAGGGAAAGAATAACAAGATTAAAGAGAAAAACACAATAAGGGGGTTTCATGTGGAGGATGTGGATATGTACACACTGGCAAACAAAATCAATATCCAGCAATAGGACAAACATGTCATAAGTGTGGCAAAATAAACCATTTTGCAAAAATGCGTAAAAACAGCCAAAAGACAGAAGTAAACACAGTGGAAAAAAATTAAACAGAGGATGATCAAGATTTTTTGTATTTTCAATACAAATAGCAGCCCAGAACATCCATCATCAAATGGACTAGCAGAAAGAACTGTTCAGACTGTTAAGAGTGTTATTAAGAAATCAGCTGAGAGTAACGATGACATGCAACTAGGTTTGTTAGCCTACATATCCACACAATTAGAGAACCAGAAGTCTCCTGCAGAATTGTTAATGGGACAAATCTGCCTATATCGAGTAAGAAATTAGATGTCTCTAAGGCAAATAGGTGTAGTAAAATGGATAAAGAACAGAAAAATGTCACAGAAATTTATCATGACAGGAAGACCAAGTCACGCAGAGCATTAAAGCCAAAGCAAAGTGTAAGGGTTTATAACCCAAATACAAAGTTATGGGACAAGAAAGCAACTGTCAAGTTACAGGTATCACCACGTTCATATGTTGTAAAGACAGAGAGTGATGCTTCTCTTAGAAGAAATAGAATACACTTGCGAAGTACAGATTCGTATATTGATAAGCCAGTTTTAGATGAATGCTATGCAAATGATAATGCAGATGATGCAAATAGCAGTGACACTGATGTAAAGAGTACAGAGTTACAGAGGTCAGAGAGACAACGGATTGAAAGCAGAGAGAATAAAATCCCAGAGAGAGCAAGTGTAGTCAGAACAAGGTCAGGAAGGGAGATAAAGAAACCAAGCAGACTTATTGAGACTATGAAATGAAAAAGAAACTTTAGAGAATTGAAAGAATTGTGTTGATCAAGTTGAACTTTAATAGACTGATGGACTGTTTATATCAAAAAAAAGAAAAATTTATTGTGTTGAACCAGAACTTAAATGGACTGATGGACTGTTTATTTTAGAATAAAGAGGATGTGATGATATTACATAAAGTAATTGGTTGTTGATTGTACATGAAGTAACATACACGTGTGGGAGTTGTAGAAGTTGGATGACAGCAGAAATGGCCTTCTTATCTGTCTCTTGACCTCCAAATAGATATTATTATAGACCCTGGACAATTACTCACTTGATAGGAGATCTAAATTGTAAGCTTGTAAACCAAATTGGCAAAGTCAGTCCCACTGTCCATGTTAATCATGTCAATCAGCTGAAGTATGTGCCTCCAAGATCTGTTCACCTAGTCAATCAATCAACTGTCCCTAAACCTTCACAGGAAACTCCCCAAGAGAACTTTTGCGATATTTTTACTGACCTAAACAATGGTGAGCAAACAATCGCATTGAAAATACCGTACATATCGAAGGCACAAGAGGAGGAAATGTAGAAGGCAACTTAAACACTATGGAACACCATGATATAGACAATGAGCCAGCAAGAGAAGCAGTTATTGTTGAAAGAGACTAACAGGCAGACCAGTTGAGCAATGATGAACAGCATGCGGAACAACTAATTGATAATGAACAAAACGTACCGCAGATTGATGCACCAGTAGATGACAATAGCATTATGAATAGGAATTGGTGCAGAGTAGACATTTCAAACATACTGCTCAATACATACATACATACATACATACATATATGTTTTATTTCACAAAGCAGGTTAACAAGTCTGGCAGCTCAAAGAAGCTGATGTGGACCTGCTATAACTAAAAACTAAAGGAAATAATTATTACATTAAATAGTAAAGATAAAGTCACACATTGTTTAATAGTATGTTAATGGTAATTAAAATCTTTTTCTTTGTTTAAAAATCCAGTTAATCCTTTTTGAAAGGTAAAATCATTTAATGTCTGACGCATAGTTTTTA
Organism: Aurelia aurita complex sp. Pacific; assembly: GCA_004194395.1. Classification (NCBI taxonomy): domain Eukaryota; kingdom Metazoa; phylum Cnidaria; class Scyphozoa; order Semaeostomeae; family Ulmaridae; genus Aurelia; species Aurelia aurita complex sp. Pacific. The sequence goes on from REGL01001335.1 coordinate 71,205, forward strand.
ATCTTATTTTGAAAGTTTGCATATTTTCTGTATCCTTAATTTGGTCTGGGATAGAATTCCAAAGCATTGTTGCCTTGTATGTGAAACTATTTTTCCCAGTCTTTGTATTATATCTTTTCACTTCAAACTGCATTTTATTTCTTGTTCTTTGTTTTTCTGGGTCTTTCTTCTGAAACATTTGTGCAATTGATTTGTCAGCTGTTCCATGATATACTTGATGCATTAGTGTGATGTAATAGAACTTGTTCAAAGTCAGTCACATAGGGAAAGAGATGGGGAGAGGGATAGTGTTGTCCCCTTTGAGCAACAATAATAACACATACACATACATTATATTTAGCCTCGCTTTCAGTAGACACGTGTTGTGAGTTAGGCCATTCTGGGTGTGTGCATGCTCGTAGTTTATTTACATCGGTACAGAATTCGTTCAATCTTTGTCTCATCTTCATTTGCCTGTTACTTGCCATCACTTGCATTAATTTGTGTTACATTTGGTAAGTAAATTGATGCTGATTTATCAATCTTGTTGGGGAGATCTGTCGACCTGAATCTTGTGACCGTGTTTATCAAGAGGCCTGGTTTGGCAAAAGTTGTCGAATCTGCGCAGCTGCAGTAGAATTTAGTTGAAGGCCATGTTTTTTGTTGTTGTGTTGCTTCCCAGTACGCCAACGGAGCCTCGTCCTTCTCTGGCGTAGTTTTCACTTGGAGAAAAACAGATTTAAACTATAATTTGTCAGGGAAAATAAAGTATTTTAAGTAACGGAAAGTCATTGGAAACGTACAATTTTGGCCTAAGCGTCTATCTACATAGCGTCAAGAAGAAATTGTGGAAGAGCAGGCTCACAAGACAAGAAACAAGAAAGAGAGAGGCCTACAAATTGCCCTTTTTGGCCTTCTTATTGTGAAACAGAGTCTGCCAACACAACCGAACACATCAATCAGTTTATTAGACTTAAATCAGAGCTGTTACTTGAAATTTGCTCCTTGTACTTTACTGGCTATGCTGTTATAGTCTACAGTGGAAATCAAGCAGACTGGCAAACAATAATGGATATCATCATATCAACTGTTTCAAAAAGTTTGTTGCGGTTTAACTTAACAGCAGAGCAGCCAAGCCACACAGGAAGATGAAGAAGAACAGAACATATACTGTAACAACAAGACTAGAATAAACGTTGTTGTTGACAAGTGACCAATCCAGTTCTGCCAATAGCAGCTTAGAAGAAATATACCCAGTATGGAAAGTAGGGCAATTTTCGCCGAGACCTTGGGTGCCAGGTTGGAAAACTTGCATTCACTTGCAACTATGAAACTCTGTCAAACTTGCTGCTTGCAGCTACAATAATTGGTTCTCGGATGTGAGAACAAAAGATCTATTGTTAATTTTGCGTCTCTCGCAGCTTTATAAAGTCTACTCGCAGCTCGCACCTCCAATTTTATTTCACTTGCTACTACGTGTAGGCCAAATCAGGCATGTTTTCCAACCTGGCTCGGGTATGCAAGAAGGGTCCTCTATTGTTTATCTAATTGTTTTGAATACCCTATTGTTTTTCTTGGGTGTGCAAGTGCCACACTTTCCATACAGGAAATATACCAAAGCAAAGAGGATATATAAAAAGAGGCTGTGTAACTTTTGAAATTTAGCACTCTTAGAGTCATTACTAGGATAATTTGGCAGTAAGTTATTTGGCAAATACAACTTTCACACTTCAGTCAGAGTAAATAAGAGCAAGTGATTTCTAAAACAACAAATCTATTCTCTACATGAGTCTGATCTTAACAATGAGAGTGAGGCAACTATTGATAAGGCCTGGTTTCAAACACTGGAAAGAGTTTCTATAGAGTTTTTCCTTTTAATTCAAATGTTTTGTTATGATTGATCATACATGTACCTTTCTTGGTTTATTGCAAAAAATTGAAGGTACCAAACACATTTCAAAACCTGTGTAGAACATCTAAGTATGGTACAGTGCATAATAAGTCATACAAAGCAAATCCATATCATTATGATGTGTTCACAACTTTTCTTTTCCAAACTAAACAGAACACAATAAAACACAATAGCCATTGCAAGCACACTTAATGGTAAACCAAAACGGAGCCAAGCATACCAGAGAAACTTCTTGTATGCATGTGAGAAATGAAATTTATTTCTCGTTGACAACAATTACAGTCAACATCTATAGCACAATCAAGGGTGAAGAAGTACTTTTCTCAACATGGAGATTACCATAGACCTGTCAGCTATTCTAAAAAGAATCAGACTTGAACGATATTTTGGTACATTTTGTAGAATTCTTGAATGTGCACTAAAGGGGTAGAAGCCCTAACACCACTCCATCGAACCTTGCATATAAAAGATATGAAAATAATGCTCAATATAGGCTCTTTTGTAGAATAGCTAAAAGGTCTGCATAGAAGGCAAAAAACATTGCAATATCATGGGTGTATTGTTTTGATACATTGTGTTTCAGCTTTGTTGAGAGCGAATCAACGCTGGGGCTCACATTGTCATGCGCCTTGCTGCTATTGTTTCTGCCCTTGTTCGCAATGGTCAAGCTAATTTGCATATTACATTTAAGTGAAGTAAATCGTTACTGTACATGCGATCTGGAGCCCTTTTTGGGGGATTCCTTGAGGCTCACAACTTAGCCCGTTCGTATCCCCAACAAAAATGTGTTGATCATGTTCTGGTCAAACATTATTCAAACATTATTCAAACATGGTCAAACATTATTCATGGTCCAATTTTTGTTACTTCCTCTTGACCATAAAGACGATACATATGATTAAAGATTTCACAATAAGTGTGGTGATTTAAAATCAATCACAGATAACCAATGAACTGGGATTATGAATGTCAGGAATTCTGGTAACGGATTTTCAATGCAAGTACAACTGGACAACATTTTCCCAGCACCATGTCCCCATTGAATCAGAACAGATTTGATTTGTTCTGTATGCGACCATGACTGAGAGGACATCTATGGTGGCCCATCGTTATCATCCATCTTTTCATGTTATTGCATTGAAAATAATTATATTTCACAACAGAATAAAATTTATTTAATGAAATTTTTACAAAAAAACTATTAAAATAAAATTTATAACAAAAAAGTTGTATTTTAAAATTCCTTTTATTGTTGCCGTAATTTATTTTTTATTATTTTTATTTTTATCAATCTTCACGCGTGGCTCATCGTTATCATTATCAGAGCGAAAACGAGGCTACATGTTCCCGCCAAAATGTCCTGTACTTCGCCTGTTCGCACATGCTACCAGGTGAAATTGCATCGCCTTGGCCTATCTGCGCTGTTATCATAGACATGTCCAACAAGAGAAAGACGTGGGAATTGTACGAAAAGAAATGTTCAGCAAAGAGGAGAGGAGAACCTGCCGTAAAGAAGAAATCAAGTGCACCTAGCAGCATAATGGTGCAGCGCATGAGTGCTGATGCAAACCGCCTGAAAAAGTTTGAGCCGCTGGACACACGTGATTTCGTTGACTTTTCAGATTATGAAGAGATCTCGATCGACAACATCAAACTGGCCTGTGAAAAATTTTACGAAATGCCCAAAGGTTCATGTGATGTTCTTTTGGGTGACAGAGGGCCATCCTGCTACTTAACGGAGCAAATTTTAGGGAAAAAGGTATATTTTATACGTTTCTTGGACCCTACAAAGAGGGCCAAGAACAGCAAGGGCACTCAATCACAACTTGAAACAGGAAGGAAGAAGAAAATTATGGAAGATAATGATGAGTCAAATGTAGGTGTGTCTAGTTTCAGAGAAAGGCATCAACAAAGCACAATGTTTTCTGACACCACCTTTCCAAAGGTACCCCAGACCGCATTCCCAAAGTCAGTATCCATAGCAGATCTGCTGCAAGCCCATAAGCTAATTGAGGCTCCAGACATTTCTACTGTTAAAATGGTGCTTGAGTCTTACAATGTTTATGACAAGGTATGGGAAACTGTAAGCACTGTGGAATTTCTTAAGGAGAATAAGCATTTTTCAGAAGGAGGATTC
>REGL01001335.1:76708-87719 GCA_004194395.1 Aurelia aurita complex sp. Pacific
CTCTTCTTTAATAACCCCCACTTTAATAACTGCCCTAAATTTTGAATATATAGTAAATTCAGTGAGTCATGGTTTATGACTGAAGGGGAACTGCTATCCTGTTTGTTTCTGATGAATATTGATGTGTACTATGTTAATGATGCTTGATGATCAGAGTCGCATTGAAAATAACACATATTTCTGTAAATTTCTTGCTTTCAATCCTCTAAATGTGTGAACATAGTATATATCAGCTATAACCAATGGCGGATTTAGGGGGGTAAGTGAGAGCAACTACCCTCCTTCAAATGAAAACTCAGCTTGGCACCCCTTTTTTGGCGAGAAAAGCGCCCCTAATTCCGAGGCACAATTTTTTAACTAATTTTATTTAAGAGATGGAGGAAACATATAAATCAAGGTGTTGTTTAGTTGCAAAATCAATTTCTTTGAAAAGCATCCACAAATGTTTCCTCTTATATCTTTTCAAGTTACCCCCCTTCAACTTTGGGCTGGATCTGCCCCTGCCCCTCCTGGCTATAATAAATTTTGCATGCAATGGCTGACTTTCCCCTTTTGTTGCTCCTGGAGATTTAATGGAAGTATAGAATATCTTTAAGCAACCACTTTGCAATGGACTGGAGACATGTCAGATAAGGGCTAGACCACTGCCTTGAAATGAAATAAATGTTATCCACACTTTTCTGTTTATCCATTCCTGCAAGAAAACAAATAAAGATTCAAGGTTCTGTTTCTGCATGTCCTTTGTCTCTATCAAGTAAATAAATTGTGTTTCAAGAAAAGATAAGAGTTCTTGGCATCTTTGCTTTGGATTTTCTCTGGATTGGGTATCTTTGCCCTTAAAGCCTGCTTTAATTCATCTTCAATGAATTCACTTTGTGCAGCCTCTATACCAGACAGCTCTGCAACCTCCACTAATTGCTCATTCAATATGGGAATGCCCATGCTCTCAGCCCCATATCTCTCTGGAAATGAAAACATATGATTTGGAATTCCAGTTGGCAGCTCCAAATCTTTCTGTCCTCTTATTCTATGATTGTTCCACATGTCTACAAAAATGTTACACTCTCTTTGCATTATTGGCACATACACATAAGCCATGATCTTTCTGTGTAAATAATTGTGTGGATCATATTCTTGTTCCTGTAGCAATTCTTTCAGCTGAGTTTTGAAAAACTTTTCTAATCGCTCATGGAGGTCTCTCCACCATCTCTCTATCTTATTAGATGTTGATGGGCCATATGCTATTGAATCCAATGGATCTTCAAAAATGTCATTCTGGGACATTAAGTATGTGTGGATGGTAGCCATTTTGCCAGTTTCTGTCCCCTTGTCCATTCTTAAGAACCTTGGAGCCATTTTCATTTTGTGCAACAATTCTGTATATAATTGACCTATGACCAATGGGTCTGAATTTGAGACTACAACAGACAAGGCAAGGATTTTTCTGGAGAAGGTGTCAATGAAACCATACACCCCCAAAGGAAATGTCCAGTTCTGGTAACCACACAGTTTGTCATGACCATCAACTGAAACAACCCACATTGATCCTTTAGAAGTGAAGTGTGTCTTCTCTCGCTTCCTCTTTTTCTGGAGACTCCTTTTGGCAACACCCTCTGGATCAATGTCTGAAAGAATATTGTTGACTAAATGCCTTGGAACCTTTATGTCATGATGCACTCTTAGTTTTTGAGACATGGCTCTGTAACCAAGGAGCTGTCCAGGGCCATCAAGCTCAGCTCTAATTGCACATTGGACATCTTCTACGTCGACAGTTTCATCAATGTAATGTATTCCAAAATGGCGCATACGCCTGTCCAAAGTCGGGAGACTCCATTTATAACTGGTGTAGTCACGCTGCAAAAAATCCAACATCTCTGCTCTTTTGATATTCTGACAAACATAATTTTTCATGTCTCCAGCAAGATCGTAATCATGTTTCCAACCCACTTCCATCGTTATGGCAGATGGTGTTCAAGATCATGCTTCACAGAAAAAGCGAAGAGAAAGAAATTGAGATAAAAGTGGAGGACATTTTGGCGGGAACATGTAGCCTCGTTTTCGCTCTGATAATGATAACGATGAGCCACGCGTGAAGATTGAAAAACAATAAAAATAAAAATAATAAAAAATAAATTACGGCAACAATAAAAGGAATTTTAAAATACAACTTTTTTGTTATAAATTTTATTTTAATAGTTTTTTTGTAAATATTTCATTAAATAAATTTTATTCTGTTGTGAAATATAATTATTTTCAATGCAATAACATGAAAAGATGGATGATAACGATGGGCCACCATACATGTGCTCTTTCCTGTCTGCAATGGTTATTTGGAAGCATTTACCCTAAGCTATTTTAAACTTTGTTCTGTACCAGCGTTCTTCGTACATGGCTAATGGGCCCCTTTATTTAAGAAAGTAAGGTTCGGGGTTGTAGGCAGTTTCTTGATTTTTGGGCTTTTTTGCTGCCAAAAGTTTCTTACATGTTTCTTATGTTTTAATGCTGGAAGTGTAGACTTCATTTAATTTTGTTAGAGGGCTTTCAAATTACTTTAGTAAGATCTCAAATCTCAAAACAAGTAAATGACATAATTTGCATTCAAAATAATGTCCAAACAGTTGCTATAACTGTACAGTGTCCAAACATTTTGAGTGCGATACGAACATTTAAAAACTGCAAATTACAAATGTTTCTTAGCTTTTTACCTTTTTAACTTGAGGTAGGATTGTTTCTTAACTTTCGAAAAATTGAGCCGGCCGTTTCTTACAAGCGGTTTCTCATTACAAAATAAGTGTGTCCGCATAAAACAAATGAAACGGTCTTTTAAGATCGAGATCGGCAACGTCTTTTGTGAACAACGGCAACAACAACGTCCAGCCAAAGTGGAAGATTTTAGAATGGACATTTTCCAAAACACGCATTTCTTATAAGAAACTGCCCATAAGAAACTCAACTCTCAGATCGTCAAACAATTAAGAAATTCAAGTTTTTGAACTTTTTGACTTGTTTCCTGTGTCATATTGCTGGTAAGGTACTTGAGTAATGTCTAGATATTGTTTTGAAATGTTCACAAGACACGGGTAATGAACATCAACAGAGTGAGCAGAGACTATAACATGAAGATTGTCATGGAACCTTAAACCTTTAAGAAACTTTTAAGAAACTCTGAGTACTCAAAATCGGATAATTTCAAGAAACTTTTAGTATTGGCCCAAATTCTTAGTTTCTTATAAAAAAGATAAATGTATAGCAAAGGATTGTGGGCCATAAAACCGACCAATTTCGTAAACATGGGTTGGAAATTTTTTGATATTTATGCACATGGGTTCGAAATTGTGAAATTCAGCCAAGTCCAGATGTAGGTCTAACCATGGTCACGATGAAGTACGCCCCCCTCCGGGAAAATTCTTTGGGACTCATAATTTGAAATCATTACAGCTAAAGTAGTTTAGAAAAAACCATAAATTCGATTTTCTGATGCTAAAGTTTTACGATGTTTGTGTTTTTCGTTTGGTAATGTCACACGTATTTTTTTTATAAAAAACTAAGAATTTGGGCCAGTGCTAAGTTTCTGAAAATTATCCGATTTTGAGTACTCAGAGCTTTTAAAAGTTTCTTAAAGGTTCCATGAGAATTTTTGTGTTCACTACCTGTGCCCTCCTAAACATTTCAAAACAACGTTATCTAAGCCTTTTCAATGTTTAGACATTACTCATAAGTACCTCACGAGTAATATGATACAGGAAAGGAGTGAAAATAAATCAAAACTATGTTAAGGATTTCCTTTATCAAAATAAATAGTTTCTTCCCAGCACTGTAGTCTCACGAGGAGTTGCGTGCACGCAGGCTACAACACTGGCGATCTGAGAGTTGAGGGGCAGTTTCTTATAAAAAAGAAAAAACGTCAGGCCCGTAGGAAGCGGGGAGGGGGGTAGGGGGGCTTAAACCCCCCAATAATTTTGTAAAACAATGGTGCTACGTCACATGACTTAATTAGATGTATTGTTCTATATTGTTTTAAGAAAAATTGCCCCCCCCCAATCCAAAGCTTCTTCCTACGGCCCTGAAAAACGTGCAATAGTCTGTCTGTAAATTTGTATTTCTAATATCAGGAAAGCGAACCGAAAATGGGCTTGAATGAAACAATTGATTTTTTCAGGACTGTTTCAAGTCTATTTCTGTTACACTCGTTTTTTTTTATAAGAAACCAAGGTCCGGTGCTGGTAGGCGGTTTCTTAAATTTCTGGGCCATTTTGTTACCAAAAGTTTCTTATGTGTTTCTTATATTTTTGATGCCAGAAGTGTACAGTTAATTTTGTTTTGTCTAAAGGGCTCCCAAATTACTTAGTAAGATCTCAAAACAAGTAAATTACATAATTCGCACTCAAAATATTGTCCAAACAGTTGCTATAACTGTATGGTGTCAAAACATTTTAGAGTGCGAAAGGAAACTTGCGCTTTTTCAATTCAGGTAGGGTTGTTTCTTAACTTCAGAAAAATCGAGCCTACCGTTTCTTAAAAGCGGTTTCTTATAAGAAAAATGAGTGTATTTGACATCTTTTCAACAATACTAGGAAATCAAAGGAGATAAATACAAATAATTTAGATCAACTCATATAAGGTTCAGACAAACAAGGTTTTGTGCTCGGTTTTGTGATTACTAATGGGAGTAACTACTCTTATGAACCCTGAAAGAAAACAAGATTAAATTACAAAGGATGACCAAAGCAATTTGAAAACACAACAGATAGCAGAATGAAATGGCAAAGTTGCAGACAACGGCGTACCTTTTGCATGACAGGGGGGTTGTAGACAAATTTCGGCCAGGGTTAAAAGTGACGCTTGATGGGTATCAATTTGTAAAAATCTCCTTCACCTTTGGCAAATATCCTGTTTTACAGGAAAAGTCCATAAAAAACCCCTAACAATCCTGTTGTTTTAAAAACTCTCGCACTCCTTTTCAGAAGAGTGATACACGTATTTTGTATAAGGAACCGCTTATAATAATAAGAAACCCCGGCTCTCGGATCACCAACAATTAAGAAACTCTAGCATGTTTTTCATGTTTTGGACCCTTTGGAGCATACCGTACTTTTCGCCAATTTTTTAGAATTGATTCTCATTTGGAGCGAAAATTCTGGAAATTCTGGAGCAGGGTAAACAAGCTATCGTTGGCACACCACCATACATGTCAAGTACCCCCCCCCCCCCCCCCCCCGGGACCAGTGCTCGAACAAAACGTGGCAAAATCGGCATTTTCTGGACCAAGAACCCCGTGCCCTTTTGGGGCAAAGGCCTTTCCTCGCCCATATTTGTGACCTTGGCGATCTCGCTTTACTAAAGCAATAATACTAGTGATTGATATAAAAACCAAGATCTCACCTCGACTATTATCAACAGAATCAGATGTTGCAGCATATCTGACTAGATTACTACTTCCACCTCTAACGGTAGGGAAAGCACTGGCAATATATTCTGGAATCGTCCTTGGCGCTGCAGGTCTTGTATCAGCAGGTCTCCTGTTCAAGGTATTAAGGCAAGCTGCTGCTCGTATCAAATCTCTCACCGCTTCGTCTTCCTGTGATGGCTCCATCTTGCCTCAAACGATTGCAGTCACTGTCGCACTGTCGCACGTGGTTGAGGAAGCAAAAAGGAGAAAAACTGTCACAGAAAAACTTAGTTCCTTAGTTTTCAAGAGAAAACTTGTGACAGCAAAACTGTAAAGTTTGTCTGTAAAAGTGTAAAATGTGTCTGCAAAAATGTAAGTTGTGTCTGCAAAAATGTAAAGTCTGTCAACAAAAACCAAAACATGGTCACGACTTATCATAAACTGCAGTCAACATATCTAATGTTTTTGGCCGGTTTGGCGCGCCATATTTGCCTGACTTTGCAAGCATGTTATATTGTTGTAAACCTTACCCCATGGCAGCCGATCCAAATACCTGGCCAACTTTTTGACCTACCTTTTTGGGAAAATAGGAATTTCAGAATCCCTGAAATGGTGACGAGGGGCATTTTGCTCTTTCAAAAAGCGTACGAGAAGAGACCTTTTCAGAATGAAAGGATTTTTTATGAGGTTTTGGTGGACTTCCTTCAAAAGGAAAAAATTTTGGTCAAAGGTCTACAAGATGTTTTAGCAGTGAAATGCCCCTCGCCTTGTGAATTGTTTAATCTTACCCTCAAATTATTGTATTGTATTATTGTAAATCACTGTACTCAAGTGTTTTTGAGATCCTTAGGCTGTGTGTCACAGCCGTATGTTATAAAAGTTAAAATCACCTGAAATCACCTGAAACCACCTGAAATCATCTGCAAATCATCTGAAACCGCCTGTAAATCACCTGCAAATCACCTGCAATCGCCTGTCATTGTTTTGATAAATGGGAAAAGTCTTATTGTCTTCAATTTTGATCATTAACACCTAAAAAGGCAAATAATCCTATTGGTGTGATCGGTAGTTCTTAGGTCTCACACTTTTTGTCTCATTCAAATTGCTTTGTGATTGATGTTTCTCAGAATAAGAAAATCCTTCGAAATTTTTAAAAGCTTGCTTTAAGTTGCTCGTAAAATTGCTCGTAAAATAGAAATGAAGAAACTTTTAGTCCTAAGTGTTGATCGAAGTTTGTTATAAAAAAACGTGTATTCGAAACATAAGCTTCGTGGCGGCCATGTCACTTAAATGCAAATTCCCTATATCTTGACTGTGAGTTGCAATCTCAAACTCGGTCTCAAGTTTTGAGTGATTTCGGTATCGGTTTGGTCCACACGCATCTGGATATTTTTGAAAACGCATCTTTTTAGCCGTTGTGGTTTCACGCCCACAAGTGGACGGCGTTTTCGGTCACCCAGTTTCAAGTGAAGCAGGGTTTTCGGGTGGACAATTTCAAAGATGCTCCTCGTGTGGATGCGGAATGCGGATCTTTTTATATGGATAGGCTTATAAATATATTAGACTAATAATACAAGTTCGTGGACTCATTACATAAGTCCCTCTAACTTTCCCTGTTGTTGTTGTTGTTGAACATAGCTTCTGTGTTGTAGCGACAAGTCTACAGGGGGAGCGAAACAAGAGACTGTTTTGGAATTAGTCTAACCAGTTCGTAGTTATCGCCATACAAATGTTGTTGTTGTTGCTGTTGTAGCGATAACTGGAAATATCTCGTGAGTCTTGAGATTTATATGGAGCATACAACTTTTCAAAAATATCTGGATACGTGTGGACGTAGCTTAGGTTTTATACAATTTAGATAAAATACTAAGATCAGCCCAATGAGACCACAAAGCAATTTGAATGAGACAAAAGGCATGAGACCTAAGAACTGCCGATCACACCAGTAGGATTATTTGCCTTTTTAGGTGTTAATAATCAAAATTGAAGACAATAAGACTCTTTCCCATTCATCAAAACAATAACAGGCGATTGCAGGTGATTTAAGGTGATTTACAGGGGGTTTCAGATGATTTGCAGATGATTTCAGATGGTTTCAGGTAATTTCAGGTGATTTCAGGCGGTTTCAGGTGATTTTAACTTTTATAACATACAGTGTCACAGCGCCTTCTCTCAGTGGTGACAGCACAGGCAGCACAGCAAGAGTGTGCAGAATACGCAAATGACTTCACATCCACGTATTACTTCAGCAAAACAGAACAATGTGCATCCATTCTTTGTCTGGTAAATGGTCTCATTCTTGCATGCATTTGATTTCAACTTCAGGTTTGTATGATCAAATTCAAGCCAACGACTAATTTTCTTTCTACTCTCTGGGGTATTACTGCTTGTGTTGTAAACATTGACATTTTATTGTTGTTAAATCCCTCCTTGTTTCCTCATTTCTTTTCAAACAAAAGGGTTATCTGCATGACTGAGACCACAGAAAATTCATTCAGCATAATTTCATTTTTACTCGTCAGTGATAGAGAGAATACCAGCAATAATAATAGCAAGAATATCTTGGCGGCCAGCGGGCCGGGGTCTGCGGCATGGTCCAATGGTCCAATGGTCAAATGGTCCAGAGGGTCCGGTAGATAGAACATGCCGTCTTTTTTCATGATTTGACCTGACCTTTTCATATATGTGAATGTACAAAACTTTGAGAGTCATTCTTCCTCACTGGTCATATAATACATTGAAAGCCATAAATTTCAATTCCCGATGTTTTTCATAGAGCTTTTGATTTTTTTCAAAGAAATTAATGAAAGGCTGATTTCCACTAAAATTGATCCTATAGCTAGATTTATAAAAAAGGTCAGGAATGAAGAAATCTTTGATGAGTATGTTTATAAACTGATTGCAGACAAAACCTGTCAACCACAGTACAAAGATTAATCTTCCAAATAGAGTCAGATTAACATATTTGATAACTTTAAAAACACAATTTTCCTTCAGTTTCCTTTCCATTGAAGTTTCAGTTTCCATTCAGTTCAGTTTCCTTCAGTTTCAGCTAAGTTTCCTTTGTTTTACTTAACTATTTTTGTTTTTACCACATCATCAGTTGTTTTTGTCTTTATTTACACTGGCACCACTAGAAAAAATGCAACACTAAACAATATCAAATATGAACATACCTATAAACCCTACTGCAGCCTGGAAAGTGACATGGGAAGCTATTCGTCTGTTGTCTTGAATCATTCAAACCTTCCGTAATTACTGCTGTTTCTTTGGACTGAGGATCAATCACATACCTTGTCAGGATTGTCTCAATGTGTTTGCACAACGAAAAAGGCCCCCCAGTACAAAATACCTAAAAAATCGCCCAGTACAGATAGGGTTAGGCCCCCTCTCTATAAACCCCTTCTCCAATAGGCCCCCCCCTTCAGATCTTATGTCAAATAGGCCCCACTTATATAAAATTCCAGAGAAAACCAAAGATGTTTCCATCTATTTAGCTAAACAAGTTTGCATGTTACTTTTGATCTGATTTGGGATAAATGATAAGCCCCCGGGGCCGGAGCTTTTTACAGTATACCATACAGCTTCTTGGCATGGAATAAGATACAGAACTTGCCTACATTTCAGCGATTTGTCTGATCATCAATCTCCTTTTCTAAATTCATATGAATTATTACAATGATGCATGTTAAATCTACATGTATTTAGTCTGTTTATTCATTCTAAACCAATTCTTTTTCTGAAAGACTCGCGACTTGTTGTCTTTCTTGTTCTTACTAGTATCTTCATTTTGGCCGGTACTCAGTCATTTTCACTTGTATTCACCTGTATTCACCTGTGTTCATCTGTGTTCACCTGTGTTCATCTGTGTTCACCTGTGTTCATCTGTGTTCATATGTGTGGTGTTTTAGACTAGATCTGTCTCAACTGGAGAAATTCATCTCCAAGACAATCCTTTGGGCTATAAGTCCAAAAATTGTTCTTCTTTGGATTTTTTCTAAAGGCGAGAACAACAATTTCACAATCGTGGCTAGCAACCATCTTGTCGACCTGCAAAGACATAGCAGAAGAGCTTCTAAAACAATGATAAATATTTTCAATAAAAACAAAAACAAACTCTGCTCACTATAAATCAAATGACAAATGAACAAAAACTTGCAGAGTAGACAAGATAGGCACTAAATCCTAACTGGCTAACGAGCTTGGCACGTGACAATCTCTAAAACCAATCAATGGAGCGGAAAACCGACCGGGAAATTTGCAAAGTCAAATTTAGGTCGTTTTTGGACGATTTTACCACCCTTCACCAAAAAATGATTGTACGGAAGGAAAATTAAGATTTTCAAAAAATTTCTTCACAGACCTGTTCCCAATACTTGAATGCATACCTGTTCACGGGGGCTAAGAATTATCTCAAAATCTCATGAAAGGCCAAAGTTTTGAATTTGACCTCACTGACCCCACTGTAGCGTGTCATAGTAAAAACCTCAGTAAACATGGGAACACAGGAACGTATTCACATGCAACTAGAGACTAAATCCTTTGCTTCGAAGGTCTTATTATGTGTGATTAAGAATCTTCAGAACATCTTTAAAGATGCCAAACTTAGAGCACTACAGCACAGGTACAAAAGCAGTGAAATACGCCGGACTGTGAAATACACCACTTTGGTGAAATGGACTGTGAAATACTCCAACTTTGGCGCATTTCATTAATCATGAAATACGACAGATAAAATACGCCGGACTGTGAAATACACCACTTTGGTGAAATGGACTGTGAAATACTCCAACTATGGCGTATTTCATTAATCATGAAATACAACAGATGAAATACGCCGGACTGTGAAATACACCACTTTGGTGACATACACCAGCTACGGCGTATTTCATTGATTGTGAAATACAACAGATCAAGATCATACACTTCAAGACTGTGCACACTTTTTATTCAAAGTTATGTGTCCCTTTCAAGGGTGTGGCCCAGAATTTGCACTGAAGCTCAATTCCATGTATTCATGAGTCGATGTTGTCTTTATAATAAGATCATACTGGGGTCATACTATAACAATTTTTCGATAAGAAGTTCTTCACAAGAGACCCAAACTCCAGGTCTCAAAGAAATAATTTAAGTTGTAAGGAAATTCATCGATCATTTCTACTGTGTTTAATTTTCCTTCATTTGTTGAATCATATTATTCCAAGGAAATGTTCATCCTCAAATATTCAGAAGGGCACAGGAAGTATGGCATGCAGCGGCGTGGCCAAGGTAAATTAAGTGGGGGGAAATTACGATGAGGGGGTCTGGGGGTGAAGCCCACAGGAAAATTTTTGGGGCCACGCCCTTTACTTTGGCTTAGAATGCATCTCCCAATATTATGCTTGCCTTTAGCGGCAGGGAAACCTTGATCGTTTTCTGACAGTTATCTTTTGAATGGGAGCACAAGAAAAATTTTTGAAGAAAGGTCCTTTACTTTGGCTTAGAATGCATCTCCCAAGATTTGACATTTCTCGGGAAATCCTTTCTCAACCTTTACCCAGCTATTTTCTCTTCGGTTTTAGAGGAATCTCGAGGACCATCTTTCGGCAAAATTAGATACTCCCCGTCACCTCGCCACTGGGT
>REGL01001336.1:7511-18595 GCA_004194395.1 Aurelia aurita complex sp. Pacific
CAGTTGTCAGTGCAAATAAGATCCGTGCATGTAAGCTTGTACGCAAGTGTATTGACAAGGACATTTGTGACACTTTTCAAGGCTACTTCGAAATCAATGACCACAATATGAGAACAAGAAACAATCAATGTCTTGTCAAGCTTCCAAAAATTAAAACTGAAAATGCACGCAAATCGTTTCGCTTCATGGAAGCAAAAATTTACAATGAACAGCCTATTAACATACAGAAAACTGAATCATTCAATGCCTATGAACAGCATCTTAAGCAATATTTTACCTAAGCTTCTTTTTCTAAATATGTAATATATGATTTAGGCTTCTTATTTTAAATATGTAACATATGATATTAATACAATTGCTGTAAATTTTTTATTTTTTATAATATCTTTTTACGTTAATCAGGACACACATTGATAACAGCAGTAACGTTGAAGTGTTAATCCTGTATAAAGATTCGTGTTATTATTATTATTATTATTATTATTATTATTATTATTATTATTATTATTATTATTATTATCATGTTATTATTATTATTATTATTATTATTATTATTATTATTATTATTATTATTATTATTATTATTATGTATTATTATGCTCAATAATCTTGTACCTGACAGAGCTCCAACCTAAAACACTACTGCGGATGAGCTTAACCTACTGCACGGGGGACACATACGTTTCCTTGGACAAACCGTATCTCGTCTCCCCAATAAATAAGTGATATTAGAGATCGTTTAAATTAATGCTTATAACAGCTGCCCGGAAACCATTAGTGTAGATAGTTAGTGAGCCTCCTCTCCTCTCTGTATATTTTCTCGTCCAATAGTTTTAGCATCATGATTGTATGAACCTAGGTTCATTGATACTCTGAGTTGACTTAAGAATTCCAGCTTCAATTGTCATGGTAAGGCTTTTATATTGCTTCTTTTTCAGTCTCTTATTGAGTGAAAGGATGGTCGCCTAAAAAGCTAGCAGAACAGACTACGCTATGTGGTTTCAGCGAATACCTTTATTCCTTCGTTTTGCTAACATTTTTGTTTAATTCTAGGCCGAATACAATGAAGAGCTAACGATTCGGTTGCTTCAAAATATGGGATATAGTAAGTTGTGCTATTTTCTAAATTCACCCACCATGTATCGGGAGAGCCAGAGAAAAGGTCCCGCTCTTTTAGGCCCCGTTTACACTATGCCGTTACGAATCTAAAACGGCATAAAACTGTGCCGTATTGCTTTCTCTGTTCAAACGGAATCACCGTTTACATTACACTATATCCGCACGAAATGAATACGATAGGCTTTGGCCATGAGCACAGCGAGGATTTTTCAAGGCGCATGCTCTCATTTGCCAAATTATCGCCTCGATTTGAATCTGACATGAAATGATGCCGTATTAACCGTTTACGTTATACTGGTTGAGCGACGAAGCCAGTTAGCATGCCGTATTCATTTCGTGCCGTATTCAAGTAAAATCTATGCCAACATGATGTAAACGGGAGGCCAATACGGCACAGTTTTATGCCGTATTCATTTTGTACCGGTATAGTGTAAACTAATATTCATAGGACCAGAAGTACTGGATGGATTTGAATGAATTGAATTCTGCTTAATGGCCGAAAGACCGAAATATTTTCGCAATTTTTCCCGCGCTTTGGTTCAGAAGCCGATTGGGAGGCGATTCAAATCTCTTATTTTTAGGTGAAAAAAAAAAAAAAAAAAAAAAAAATAAAATGCCCGAGGCAGATGTGTAGATATATCCTTCTTCTTTCGATCTATGCTAATTTTTGCTCTTAAAAACAATTCTGGAATGCATAACAAGCGAGCTTGCTACCTGGGTTTCATAGAAACCTTTGCGGCTTTGCTTGTTTTGAATTACTTGTTGAGAGAATGTCCTTTGTCTGTGACCGCTAATCTCTTTGAATTGCGGTGTCAATTAAAACCAACTCGTGCTATTGTCTTGCCAAATCTGTCCTTGTTCATGGGTATAGTTTCAAAACCTTGTCATTCCTTGTTTTAGACAAGAAAGGAGAAGCAGCTCCATCTTCGTCTACAGCGAGAGGTAACGCATCTTCATCTTCCAGGGCAGAACGACAAGAACCCAGCAGGTAAGCTGTATGTTAGCAGTTAGACTCATCTTATGTTCATCTTTATTATTGGCTCTGCTACCTCAATTGTTACTCCCTTCATCTTCCAAACTAGGACTTATGATTGTACATACACAAGAAAGGAACTAATATTCCGATCTGCTGTAGCTTTCTGTTGCAGCAAATACAGAATATACAAAAGAATATAGCAAAGATACCGGGTGCGCCAAAATAAACTATGCACGTTTGGCAGGCCACAATAAATCGTACACTGGACCGATTTGGAAGATTTATAACTTAATCTTTTGCAGAAAGCCTGAATTAGATACTGGGATTTTTTTGCAAATTTTTCTGTTTTCATTTTTTAGAGTTAGGAACGAGTTTCCTAAGATTTTAGTTTTCGAAAACACCGAAAACGGTTAAAAAACATCGATCAAATTCTCTAAAGAATCGACATGAATGGACAAAGAGAGAACTTTTTCGTGGTGATTTGCGATCTAAAAATCGGCCAGTTGTAATTTGCTGTACGAGAGTTCATACTGAACCCCCAAATCCCCCTGAAAACGTTTTCTCTTTGCTTATTCATGTTGGATCTTTTAAAATTTGATCGACGTTTTTTTATCGTTTTCAATATTTTGGAAAACAAACATTTAAGAAACTCACTTCTAGCTCTAAAAACTGAAAAAGGAAAAAGGTCCAGTGTACGATTTCTTGTGGCCTGCCAAACGTGCATAGTTTATTTTGGCGCACCCGGTAGTGTACCGTTGAAGAGGGCCTAACCATTCGAAGAAAACAGGCATCAATTTGATATTTTTGCGCTTTTTATTCTTTATTTCAGTTCTTATATGCAAAAGAATATAGCAAATATATTTAAACTAATGACAATGAATTAGTGAATCATTTGGAATTCCTTTGCATTTTCTTCGCTTTTATGGAAAAGTTACAAAAAACTTAAACACAAAGAAAGAATAAACGTATGGTGCACGTGGACTCATTACATTTCGTAGTTTCGCTTTTTGTTTGAACTGATAATGCTACAACTTCTACTCATTTCCCTACTCTTGCAGAAATGCATTAGCTTCAATATGGTCTATTTAATAAACCTTTTAGCTGTTCTACTAAAGGTTCGATTTGGTCGCCTTTTAGCTTCTACTACGATTGTGTACATTGGAGCATTCTACAAAATGTATCAAGATATTGTTCCATTCGGATTGTTTTTTAGAGTATAGCTAAAAGATCTATTGGACCTAAATCATTTTTTCTCAAGACTAGTAGGCAATCTCCGATCTTAAAGATCATGGTGTACGCATTAAGTAAAGTCTTAGTCCTGATGACTTAAGCTTTTCTCAAGACTACCGACACTAAAACGCCACGAAAGCATTTTTTACAGAACTGCTGTATCATAAAACTTGCTGTCAGAACTTGGATGAATGTTCAGTCTAGCCATATATGCAAAAACCGCCTTCCGCTAAGCCATTTCCTGATCAGCACACGACGTTGCGACAAAACTTTTCGCCGATTGACATTTTTATCCGGTTTTACAGCTCTAGGGAAATACGACCCTCAGTGCAGCGACAACAACAACAACAACAACAACAACAACAACAACAACAACAACAACAATTCAACTCAATTAGATGAGCATAACTTGAGGGTCCTTAAGGAGTGAGGCTATGATGCACGTGGTGTCATGTTTATATGTGCTAGCAACAAAATAGAACTTTGTAGCATTTTCTCAGCATTTAGTCTGGCACTGATTGACAGTTCCAGTACCAACAAGTTTTTCTACAAAAAAGCTCGTTTTTTAAGTAGACGCTATTGGCTTTCACTCAACTGCGTGTTGAGAACAATGTCTTTGTTTGAATTATCTCCAACCAAAGCGATTCCATATTCCATGTGAAACCGGCCTAAAATACCTTTGCTACTTCTTGAGTTGGCTGTTGCAACTAGTTTCAGAAATCGAAAAGTTTCTGCGATCCGTTGCGATTAATTGAAAACCATTGTTCAGAATTCTGCAGCTGCTTGCGATAACATCTGTATTGTTTCTGCGATTAATCTCACTTCCGCCCCCCCCCCCACATTTTGCGTTGAAGTAAATGAACGGAGACATAGCGACAAGATCTAAATATAGCACAGAAGAACGGCAGACGCCACTTATGTTTCTATTGTTTTCATCGATCGAGAACATCAAATACAATGGGTTATATTTAGATTGACCCAGTCCCCCTAGCTAAGTTGCTTTTAACTACGTTGATTTTTACTTTAAATTTGATGCAAATAAAATTAGTTTCGACCCTTTGCCGTCTTATGGAAACTATGTCTCTGGTCACACAAAATTGCGACACTCTGTGACACTTTTTCTTTGCGACTCTTTTTTGCGACTAATCCTATTTTTTAAGCTTATAAGAAACTGCTTATAAGAAACTCAACTCTCAGATCACCAGAGAATTAAGAAAGTTCAGCACTGGGAAAATATAACTTAAGAAACTAGTTGCTTTAACCCTATCCAGACTGGGGGGGGGGGGCTCATTCAGCCCCCCCACCTACTTAACTGAGCACTGCTCCTAATTGGTTCAACGAACCAGGAAATGGTTTTTTGACTTTTAGTTTCTATCCTTTTGAAGTGTGAATTTGTGTGAAATTTTGAAAAAAAAATTCAGGGGGCCGGGGGGTGGCTGTTTTTTTCAGAGTGGTCGGGGCCAACTTTTAGGTAAGCTGCTTATGGATGTAATTCCAGATCACCTCATAATACTTTGATAATATCCTTTTTCAGTTGTGAACTTATAATTTGTAAGGTCTCTTTAATTTTTTCCAGGAACAATAGACAAATTATGTGTCACGTGACCTCATCAATGACGTCATCTTTAAGAAAATGGCAAAAATTAGTTAGCGGTCTTTCTGCAAGGATATTTCGACCCCAAATGTTTTACAGCGGCAATAAATAGACTAAAACTGATCAACAGGGTTGTTTCCACCTAAGCTGTGTAATTTTGTTTGAATTTTGTGCATCATTGGTCGCAAACGGTACAAGATTCCCCGGGGGTATCCTCAGATAGTACTACTAACGATCAGTTTTCATGCATATCTTGAGAATTTGTTTTACAGTGAGAATTTTTTGACTTGAAAGTGTTTAGTTTGTCAAGATATTATCAAAATTTCACCAAATAACTATCTTCAACCCCTTATTTCCACCTTCCTTCTTCTTTCCATCTCATTTGCTTACTACGGGGAAAAAATGCTGATGTCAGCATTTTTTGCAATAATTAAAACAAAAGTTTCAAAAGGAAAAATGAAGTATGCAACGATCACTTATCATCGAAGTAGTTTTCATCGTAGTATATGCAGAAATTCTCCTTTATAGCTCCATTTTTCATTTTTCAGAAAAACAAGATTTTTAATCTCTGTGTCCGCCATCTTGGATTTGCGAAAATCAAATTTTTCACTTTATAAGTATATTTTCACCTTCTAACAATGCTTTGATTGGCATAATTTGGTTTCATGAATCAATCTTAGAAAATTATAAAGATTTAAAAAAAAGTTGTTTTTTTTCATTTTTTTCGTGGACACGTGCCAGTTGGTCTTGAATAATTATGACGTCATATCTATTTTTAGACTTTTTTTTGTGAGAAATGATAGATCATAAGCACGGCTACCTGCATGGTGAGTTTCGTCTTCGTAAGTGAAGGAATGGCGATTTTAGAGAGGGGGGGCTGAATGAGCCCCCCCCAGTCTTCTAGTTGCTCAAAAAGCCCAGTCTGGATAGGGTTAAGAGAGGAAATCCTCATTATATTTTTACCTTATTTTCACTTGTTTCCCGTATAACGTTGTTCGGAAGGGCACAGGTAGTGAACATGATGGAACATTCAAGAAACTCGTAAGAAACGCTGAGTAATCAAAATCTGATGATTTTAAGAACATTTTCAGGACTGGCTCAAGTTCTTATTTTCTTTCAAAAAATACGTTTAAAAAATCAAATGAGTTCAACATTTCCGACTGACCTTCATTTTCTAGCAGGCCTGCACAGAAGTATGAAGATCTGCCATCCATGGATTTCAGTTCCATGTACAAAACAGAGACTGCGGAGGAGGAGCCTGCAACGGAGGAACCTGCTGCGGAGGAACCTGCTGCGGAGGAACCCTCACCAGCTGCTGATGATGCTGGCAGCACTGATATCGGTAAGCGATTATTATGCAATGCATCACTGAATCAGTATGCCTACAAGTCTCTCATCAATCAGTAAATCAGTGATTCAATGAATCAAACAATCAGTCGAACAAACAATCAGTGAATCAATTAATCAAAAATTCAATTAGCAATATAGACTGATTATATGTTCGTAGGTTATCGCTATTGATATAATTCACTTCAATTAGATGAGCGTAAGTTGAGGATCCTTGTGTAGTGAGGCTATTAGCAATAGACCTTATCGACAATGAAACAGGAGCCTGGGGAGAGCGGTTTGTTTTGGTTGATAATGGCTGACACAGATCTAGATCTGGTAAATGGCTGCCACGAAGCTTCGACGAATAGACCTTTTAGCTATTCTACAAAAGAGCCTGGATCGAGCGTTATTTTTATACGTTTTTATACGCGAGGCTCGATCGAGTGGTGTTAGAGCTTCTATCGCTATTGGGCACATTCGAAAATTCTACAAAATGAAGCCGATCGTTCGATTCTGATTCTTTTCAGAATAGCTAAAAGGTCTATTAAAGATTTCCCTCGACGGGACTGTTTGAGGCGAGGTCTGGCTTTTGCTACAAGGCATGCAAGTCATCTTTTCAGCTACCTTTTAAGAGGGGATTTATCTTTATTGGAAGCTTCTTAGAAGTGATTTAACAGCACAAACCGCTCTCCACAGTCTCCATTTTCATCGTCAAAATGGTCTATCAATGGGTTAATCGAAAAAGAAAATTGATATTTGATATTTGATTCTTTTAAGGAGGGTTGCCCTTCAGCCGGAGCTGTTTTACAAGGGGCCCTCCACTTAAAAACATTACTGACAACATGAAATTACTAAGGAATAGATTAAATACATTATAAAAACCATAACTTTAAAAGCCTAATAACAATTTACAAATTTTAAGATAAAAGAAAAGAAAAATAACTTATAAATAGACTGTTTAAAGCTATTTAGGAAGATGCCTGTTTGGTATCGGCAGGAAGGTCGTTCCATATTTTTGCTCCTCGATAAGAAAAAATTTTTTGCCCATCACTTGACTTTTTCTTGGGTAGTCTTAAATCTGCCTCTGTATTGTGCAGGACATACGAAGAGCACTTTGAGTTTTTGGGTGAAGAGGTCACACAGGTATTGCGGAGCCAATTCATGCAGGGATTTGAAGACCATTGTTATAGATTCACCAGCTTTTTCACTGTATTTCACCAGATAAGAACCTTTTTCCAAATACTGAAACTTATCTTTCTCTCCTTGTTGTTAGTTATGACCGATACCGAAGCATCAGATACGGTCTCAAGATTGACAACCCCCGTGGCAGTTTCAAGAGCTGATGTTCACATCACAATGGATTCTGGCCTTGATGAGTTGATTTCTGCGGGAGGAGATCCAGACATCAGTGCTATAACACCGTCTACTAGAAGTGATGCGTTACAGAATTTGATTAGCAAAGTGAATGCTATACAAAACAGGTAATGTTGACTATTTTGATGTGTCCTCCTCTCGAAATTTAATCTCGTTTTCATCTTGCGGGTCTTTGTAACAGATTAATATACACGTATTTTTTCTTATAAGAAACTGCTTATAAGAAACTCAACTCTCAGATCGCCAAAAGATTAAGAAACTCCAGTACTGGGAAATGTAAGCTAAGAAACTATTTATTTTGATAAAGGAAATTCATGGACATGTTTTTACTTTACTTTCACTTGTTTCCTGTATCATATTACTCGTAAGGTACTTGAGTAATGTCTAAACATCGGAAAGGCTTAAAAAACCTTGTTTTGAAATGTTCACGAGGGCACAGATAGTGAACATGAAGGTTGTTATGGAACCTCTAAGAAACTCGTAAGAAACTCTGAGTACTCAAAATCTGATAATTTTAAGAAACTTCCAGTATTGGCCCAAATTCTTAGTTTCTTATAAAAAAAAAATACGTGTATTACCCATATGAAAATGTCATTCTTAAGCGCATAACAAAGTCATCACAAATGATTCCAAATTCTCAAGAGGATAATGTGTACTAAAATATGTAGAAGTCATTGCTGTAAGGCGGAAATGTTAGGAAAATGTGATCGTGGTTTTAGGCCTATTTTGAAAGTTTTTGAAGCAGCTTTCCCGAGAAAATCCCTCTTAATTTTAGAAAGAAGTTGCCGAGTTCAGCCAGGTAAATTTTGAAATTTATTTGAACATGTCCATTGCCAATATATTTCCAATGTTATTTTCTAATTCATTTCATTCAACCGAAAATAACTACATTTATTTAGTATCTAATTACAGTTCTTGTAAGAGTCTTTCATGACGGTAGTACTAGTCTGTTTAGCAAGTTTGTGAAAAGACGAGTGCATGGCAAACAAGTAATACGATAAATAAGCATAGCAAAAAATTCTACAAGATGCATTACCTAGCATATTCTCAAATTTTACACTATATTGCTATGCCTATCTTGGTTTAAACAATATAGTAGCCTGTCAGGACTTATCATTATGGACTGGTAAATCGAGTGTCTAAACTCTATCAAAACAGAATCAACATCCACAACTTGATATTGCCACTGCTCTAAAATCTTATGGGAGGGGTGGGGAGGGGTTTCTGATCAGCAAACGAGCTATCGACGTGGGACCTTTAGACTCCTGTACAGACTATTTATACTGTCACTTTTTCACGTGCCAGAACACAACTTAAAATCACTGGCACGCTTGTATACACGACTCTATTGTAACCTATACTTAAGTCTCTACTCTTTTTCCCTCTCTTGGGACTAAATAAATTCAGTTATTGCCTTGATATCCATGGAGCAGTGGTCTTTCAAATTGGGGTTATTTTTATTCAATTGGTATGATATGTATTTAAAATTTCGTAGCTTTTCACGAATTGATAAACTTTTAAAAAATTTTTAGAGCCGTTCAAGCCACGTCATCTTCACTCATAGCAGACCGAGCGGAGCCGAGAGGAACGACTCATGAATTAGCTAGTGGTGCTAATAAGAATCTTGCTAAAGGACCAAGCCGAAATCTAAGAGGGTAAGTAGTGATACACTGTACTAATGTTTATTTCTCAGTATGTCATGACAATGAAGGTGTTGTGGTGCAGTGGTGTAATCCGCGGACATTGCAGCTAGGACAGTCAGGTGGACAGCGCTCGATCCCAGGTAGAGCCCTACCACTTGAGCATCAAGACAAGGGGTCGCGGACTCAATTAGGCCTATTCTACTCCTAGGATCCCAGCGCTTGGCGCCAAAGACTGCAACTTCACCTTTACCCTCACCAATGCTATCTGTGCAAAAATCTTTACAGTTACAAATCATGTGCCAACTATTTGCCAATTAGTAGGCCTAAATTAGCTGTAATTTAGCAATTTCTCTTTGATATAGCCTACGTTAAATAGATTGATGATGATGATGATGATGATGATTCCAATTTCAATAAATTACCCCAAAAATATTCAGTTTCATAATTGTTTTACATGCTCCAGAGAGGACTGAAAGTAGTCACGAGATTTTCCGTAGATTGTCCTCCTTTAAAGGGTGTCTTCTATGGCATGGGTTAAAATATTCGTTTGGGCTTAACGAAAGCTTTAAGACCAATATTTATTCCTAAAATGGCCAGGTGGTGTAACGTTCTTTTTCCTTATCTCAATATTTCTTCGTTAGTGCCAAGTCTGCATTGGGAAAAGGCCCTGATTCTTCACTACGTCACGGTGCACGAAAAGAGATGCTGGGTACAGAGAGAGCTCACCGCATATCACACAGAACTTCTGCAATAGGTAAGAAATGATTTAATAGTTTTTACATTGAAGTCTCAAGAACTCAAAATTAATGGAAGCATCACTTCATAGGGGAACTTACTAAATTTCTTCCTTCCGTTATTAATAAATCCAGACAGCATAGGTTCCAAATCTTTAAATCGGTGTAAGCAGGTGGGTGTAAGATTCTGTGACCTATTTCTTTTGGTTGAAAAAACTGTATAAAAGAAGTTCGGATGCAAATGACTGAGGCCTTTCTGACTTGTGTCTTCATCAGTGTGACTTACAAAACTGACGATGCAGTCATCTGCATCTTTTAGTTGAAGGGCTTGAAAGAAACTTTAGCTACTTATCTATAATTCTACCGTGGGACTTGATCCTGAATATTCTTGGAAATTACAATGAATTGTTTGTTTCAACTGATTTGGGGCTGTGTTGTCATCAAGTTTCTAAATCGCAAACCAGAGGAGTGAACGAATTTTGCTTGATACCATATTGTAAACAGTCATAAACTATGCTTTTCTTGAGAATTAATTCATGTTTCGTCACATGGATGACAAATTACGATGGTTTTGAGTTTTTTTTTTCAAAATTTGTCCTAAATTCTGGAAGAAGAAAAAAATTCCAATTCTGAAAATGGTGAAGATTTCAGAAACGTTTAGACCCTTTACTTTTCGGGTCTGGAACACAGGCTTCCCTAGGTAGGCTTTCACCTTGTACAATGATCACCGATCTTCTTACAGTGAATTACTCTTGAAATCAGAAAGATGTACTATGCATGTTTCCCGTCTGAGAGTTCTCTGTATAGAAGTTTTCAAGACCTTGAAACATCTCAACCCATCTTTCATGCGTGATATTTTCAAAATAAGATCTTCCAGATATTCATCACGAAATCCGTACGACTTACAACATTATAGACCAAATCAAGTCACTTTTGGTTCAAACAGTCTTCGATCACTAGGACCTCAAATCTGGAATGCATTGCCAAATGAAACTAATTCTGCCGACAACTTAAATTCTTTTAAACGCATGATAAAACAATGGAATGGACCAAATTGTAAATGCAATGCTTGTCAACATTCACCC